>CAUYRT010085825.1:0-46325 GCA_963574885.1 Lepilemur ruficaudatus | reverse complement strand
TTTCTTTCTTTCTTTCTTTCCTTTCTTCCTCCCTTCCTTCCCTCCTTTCCTTTTTTGTTTTTTCTTTCTTTCTTTCTTTCTTTCTTTCTTTCTTTCTTTCTTTCCTTTCTTCCTCCCTTCCTTCCCTCCTTTCCTTTTTTGTTTTTTCTTTCTTTCTTTCTTTTCTTTTCTTCCCTTTCTTCCTCCCTTCCTTCCCTTGTTTCCTTTTCTTTCTTTCTTTCTTTCTTTCTTTCTTTCTTTCTTTCTTTCTTTCGTTCTTTTCTCTCTTCTTCTTTCTTTCTTTCTTTTCCGTTCTTTCTTGCTTTCTCTCTTTCTCTCTGTCTTTCCTTTCTCCTCTCTCTCTTTCTTTTCTTTCTCCTATATTGCCCGGGCTGTTCTTGCACTCTTGGGCTCAAGTGATCCTCCCACCTCAGTCTCCTGAGTAGCTGGTACTACAAGCCCACACCACTCTACTTAAATTCTTTCAACTTACACACCACCATTGTTCAGTATTTTAGTTTGTCTTTTTCATTACCATACTTTTTTTTGGTCAATGTTTGCTTAGATTTATCTACGTTGTTACTATATTCTTTGCTTACCATTCTCTTGCACATCAGATCTTCCATCAAGTGTCATTTTGTTTCATAAATTCATCCACAAGAAATTCCTTAAGAAACCACGAGGAGATGGGAGGAATTTCTGAAATCCATCTCTCTGAGAATTTGGAAGGAAGGGTTTCTAAAGATAGTTTGGCTTGCAAAGAGCTAGATAATTGGGTCTGCTAATTGGCTGGGTTTGGGACAGAACCATAAGGGTGTAGAAATTGTCTTCTTTGTTGATTCGGTTCTTGGGTGGGGGGTGCAAAACCAGTTAAGTCAGTTCCGCGGTGTGGGCCACTGGTCTGGGTGGGTCAGCTGTTCCACCAGAATTCAGGGCTTGGAAAATATCTCAAAAACTAGCTTTAGTTTTCTCAACGGTGATGTTATCTAGGGGAGCAATGAAGAAATCTAAGAATCTTTATGACCATCACCTATGTGACTTCTGAGTCATAAGCAATTATAGGAGAGCAAGCTAGGGAACAATTGCTGGTTATATATATATTTTCACTACCACAGTTCCCACCTTGTGGCCCTTTATTAATTTTATAAAGGGTGGTTTCACTTTAGTGAGAGTCAGATGGGCATAATTCTCTCAATTTTTATTTAGCACAGTCTAGCAGGGACTACTTTCTTATAAATTTTTAACTTGGGAATATTCAGGCCACACAATTAGTATAAATTCTAGCCCTACATCCATCGGAAGTCAAACCTGATCATGAACTCCTACAAGAAATTTGCTTTTTTTTTTTTGAGACAAGATTTCACTCTGTTGCCAGGACTAGAGTGCAGTGGCATCATCAGAGCTCACCCTCACCACAACCTCAAACTCTTGGGCTCAAGTGATCTTCCTGCCTCAGCCTCCCCAGTAGCTGGGACTACAGGCACATACCACCATACCTGGCTAATTTTTCTATTTTTTTGTAGAGACAGGATCTCCTATGTTGCTTAGGCTGGTCTAAAACTCTCAAGTGATCCTCCAGCCTTGGCCTCCCAAAGTGCTGGGATTGTAGGCATGAGCCACATCACAGGCCTTGTAAATTTATTAGATGAGTCAAGGCTGAAAAAAGCAAATATATTTATGTTTCTGGAGGGAGAGTGGAGGAGGGCAGTGGGAGTGGGTTTAAAGTTTTATTTTTTCTTAGTTCACCTTTTCACCACTGATGTTTCTTTTCAGTGGTCCCAGCTTTATGTAGGAATCTTTGATCTGACTTTTTATCTTGCTAGGTTTTGTATGACGTTCCTGGGACTTGCAAGTCCTGTTAAAATTGAAGGTGTAGGTCCTCTCAAGCAGTAAGTCATTTTGATGTTAAAAACAGATAATTCCAGGTTCAGGAAAACTCAGTTGTATTTCAGTATGAATTCTTCAGTGTGTGTGTGTGTGTGTGTGTGTGTGTGTGTGTGTGTGTGTGTGTGTGTAATTATATGTGATTCAAAGAGGGAAAGGAATCAGTGTTAAAGCAATTCATATACTTGGCATTGAATAATTGAATTATAAATCATGGAAGCAAAAAAAAGTAGGGGAGGTTCAGTTTGAACTCCTTGACAGGTATAGCTGCTAAAGCCAGCGTTTATGAAACAATCGTCTTTGTGCAAAAAGTATTTCCTTGTTTTTCTAATCCTTTTAGAAAGATTCTCAATGTGAGAAATGGAAATAGTGTGCTGCATGGCTGCATTAAATTGACAAGGGTCCAGACATGTTACAGCTAATTTTAGTAGGTAGAACAGACACAGTTTAGCTTATTTTTATCTGTCTTTCTCGCTCCCACCCTCAACCCTCCAGGTACACATGTTATAAGATTCCCTAGAGTCAGGAGGTGGAAGTGGAGAGTTTCAGTACAGATCTTAAAATCAGATTGCTCTGACTAAGAAAAAGATGGGAAAGAAAGAGGGAAAGAAGGAGAAGGTGAGGGAAAACACGAAAAGAAGGAGAAGGGAGGGAGGAGAAGAAAAGAAAACAGAAAGAAGGGGTGAAAATTTTGAAAATGAGAAAGGAAGGAAGGAAGTTTCGATGCAGGGAGAAAAGGGAGCGAGAAAGAGAGCGAAGAGTGTGAGAAAGAGACAAGCTAATCATTATAGCCTCAGGTCCACTGGAGAGAGACCTTCATCAGCGCTACAGAATCCCGAAGAGTCAGTGTATTGTTTTCTTGAAAGCCCCGAAGCTAAGCAATTCCAAGAATGTCTGGCAAAGCCCTTTTGGGAATGACGCGGTGGGGGAAAGTGGTGGGGGGGGGCCTGTCTTACCGTCCCCCCACCCCAATCCTCCGCCCTGGCCCCCTCGCTTGAAATGACTGGATTCGGGAGACCTAGCGGAAACCTTCAGGTCACCGGGGGAACTGCTCCTCTCGCTGGTCCTGCGGCGGCGAGGCGGGGGGGTGAGCGCGCCGAGACGCGCAGGGCGCGGAGATGTGCAAGTGGCAAAGCTGGACCGAGCGCAGGCGGGAGCAGCCGCCCAACTCCCGGCGCGGGATCTGCTGAGAGACCACGGTGAGTCTCTCCGGGTGCGGGTCCAAGGGATGCTCGGGCTTCCCGTCGCCCCCTGGTCCGGGTCGAGGCTGGCCCGGAACGTCCCCGAAGTCCGGCCTCAGCCCGGCGCAGCTCAAGGCGCTCCTGGGCGGATGCACCGAGTGACCGGCGCTCGGCAGGGTTCCCCGCCCGCCCGCAAGCAGCCCGCCGCCCGCCGCCGCCCGGCCCCGCGCGCTCATTGGTCGGGATGTGTCTGCTCAGCAGCCTCCAACTTCTCCCAGATCCCACTGGTGAGTCCCGGGAGAGCGAGCTGGCACCTGGGCGCGGAGGGAGAAGGGTCCAAAGGGCGCAAGGGCCCGGGGCGCTAGGAGCCCGTGGGACGGGTTAGGGGAGGGCAGGGCCGGCCGCCGGGAGCAGCTGCGGGGAGAAGCGCCGAGCAGGGTCAGCGGCTAAGGTCAGGCGCGATCCGAGCGCCCGGGACTCCACAGCCGCGGGCGAAGGAGGCGTGCCCTGGGAAGGAGCTGCAACCGGGACCTGAAGAGTGAGGGAGGGAAAGGGGCAGAGAGGGTGACCTGGAGGAAGACTCTGCGAGTGATGTCAGGTCGACTCTTCAGGTTCATTTCCATAGCTCCCTGCAGCCTCTGCCTGGGGAGTTAGGTTTGGTTACGGAGAGCAGCGCTACCAAATTGCAGCGGGGCTGATTTTGGGGCTGGGAATTGGCCATTCTGCTGTACAGACAGATTTTTTCTTTTTTTAAAGCAAGGTTTGTTTTCATTTTGGTTTCTGTCGGATTTTCTCCTCAATTGTAACTCACTTTTCTGTTTTTGCTTTTCTTAACCTGAAGATCTTTTCATTTTCCCACCTCTTCATCTTGTTTTGAACCTTGATTTCCTATTATATAATTTATGTTTAAATCACACAAGGATTGGTCGGTGCGGGGCGGGGGTGTTCTTTTGCCAATGAAAGTTTTAAGACCATCTCCTTGCTTAACTGGTCTCAATCTATTTTTATTGTTTGAAAATAAGGGTAATTGCAAGCGAACGTCCTCTTTTGCCTCTTGATCAAGTCTATTACTCCTCTATATACGATTCAAATGGCAATTTTGTTAAACCGAAAACTAGTACCTGACTTGCAACGTCAGCACTTAGAAGCTGCTAATGGGCAATTCGGCTATGAAGGCGTGCGGCTTCACTCCCTTGAGTTACTGCTGGGTTCCAGCACTTAAAAAAAATTGTCTAGTGATTTCTTGAACTTGACGCTGTGCGATTGATATAGCTACAGTACACGTGGGGGGAGTGTGGTTGGGACTTTGTGTCCAGAACTGCGTAGCTCAGGCCCCAGGAAACACCTACTCATTAATGCCTGGGAAACAAGAAGATGATTCCTCCTGAGCACCTCCCCCACCAGCTTCTGCAGACACAGTTTAAACATGGAACTTTTCTCTCCTTCCTGTGCCTCAGTTTCCATAATGCAAACTGTAATTGCATGGGACAACCTCAAGGACGTGCAGAAATAAGTTAATGTTGTAATGTGCAGTGAAGATGAAAATTGCTTACATAAGTCTATGTCTATAAATCTATAAGTAGACTTCCCTTTAACAAATCAATTATCCAGGTTTTCTGATTTGGCTGTCTGATAAGGTGATGCTTATGCTCAATTGGTGTAAGAATTGCTGCTTAACATTGGTTTGAAATTCATCTTATTTTAAGCAAAATAATAATTCATTATTTTGGTGATGTCGTCATGCTGAAGTTTAACAGGTTCTTGTTGAGTTAGACCTCCTAATTCTCTGTTCTGTTCATCTGTGGTGCTGTCTGCTTTCTGGTTTAAACATTTTAACACATCTCAAGTTGACGAGAAATATTTTAAGAATATAGGTTTTTTTTGTATATCCTACTTTATATGGGATTACAAGTATCAACTTTGTAATTTCTTTGTATTCTTTTGTTAACTTGTACCCCTTTCCCTCCCTCTCTTAAATGTGGTTGGGTGTGGTTCAGTTGGATATTCAGGTATCTGGGTGTTAATGATATGTTCCATCCTGAGGTTCAAGATTCTGTGCCCTATTTTCTTGAAGGAAATAACAAATCCTCCAGAATTAACTGGAAATGAATAACAAAGTTAATCAGGAGGTTAAACTTGCATCATTGCTTCTGCTGCTCAATGCTGTCGAAAAGTACTACTTAGAAACAAAAGACTTCTTTGAAGAATTTGCAGAGTGTTTACAAGAGGGACAGATGGAGAAAGAGTTTGCAGGTTACTCAAAGGTGATAATCATTTGCTGCAGCTTCAGTCACTGTCTTAATTTCCCTGTAACTGTTTGCAGCCTTAGGTGCCCAACCATTAAGAGCACAGCTGCCTCATACCCCAGTCTCAAGGGTAAGGAGAAGAAGCCAGGGAAAAGTAACTCAAAAAGGAGAAAGAAACCCCTGCCTACAAGCATTACTGCACCACGTTAACCCTGTGTCCACCTGCTTCCCCTACTCGAAGCTTTACTTTTCAGAGACACTGATTGCTGTTTCTAAGGAAGAACTAAAAAAAAGAAATGGGTCATTTTATACCAGTAAAACATTTCTCTAGATTGTCCTCGAAATATTATTAGAGCCAGGGGAGACATAGTCAAGAAAGGGAAATACTAGAGCAAACCTGATTAATATTCAAATGTTCTTCAGGTCAGTCTTGAAATCTGGAGGGACTGGGGAAATTACTCTTTTTGTTGTTTACCTCTGTAAGTATCCAAGTATTAAATTTGTTCCCATCTTTTCTTTCCCCAACCACTATCCCTATGAAAATAGGCCTAAAATCAATGAATGTAATTCCATATCATAACCCCAGGGGTGGTGAGACTAAGCCAACATGAGTTATATAACCATTAAGTAAGACATTTTAACATTCAGGTACATTACATTCCACTTTTATTGAGCAGACACAGTTTTCATTCTCTAATAAAGTATTTTTATTTGATAGTCTGTCCTTGCTTATAGCCTTTTGTAATCAAAGGGACAGCATATTTAAGACTTTGTATCCAGAACTTTAAAGTCTAGTTGTGGTTCACTTATTAATAACTCACTGGGGAGGGTAAATTCCTAGTTATCTGCCAGATCTCTCAGACACATTTCAAATGTAGAATATGTTTCTCCTTTCTCCTATGCCTCAGTTTCCACAAAAAACAACTTCAGGGAATTGTGTGTATTCAACAAAGATCTTTAACTATAAGAACATTTCTGAGCAATCACTTCATCTAGGAACTAAATGCTAAGATTAATTTGTGCTGAGCTGTAAACAGCTAATTTTTTAGTTTAAGATGTTCTTTTATACAGTCATGCAGAAAAATGGAAATTGTATGTTCTCAGCTTTGGTGACTGACTTATAAAGAATCACTAGGCCTCTAAAAGAAACAATGAAATATAATATTTTGACTTGTACCCCCTTAATTTTTTCCCCTAAATTTCTGCAATAAGATCTTAAATAGTTTTTCTTGCATGATTATACAGTTTTACTTTGAACAATGACCACATGTGCTCCTTACAAAGAATATTGACTAGTTATGTAGCTTTGAGCAAGTTACCTGAATTCTCTGTGCTTCAGTTTCCCAAAGTATAGAATTGGAATATTAATACCCATGTTATGATGGTTAAATGAATTAGTGTATGTAAGACACTAAGAATTGTGACTGGCACATGGGACGTGTACAGTAAATGTCAGCTCTTATTAGTATAAGTATTACTTTTATTAATTTAAATGCAAATTAAATTTATATCTTAACAATTGATACTCTGACCTGCAAGGTAGAAATTTTTTTAATCATATATATTTTTTCTCCTTCAGTTGCCCCAAGAAAACATTGATGTGGTTAATATTTTTCATCCCAGGGTGTAAACAACTGACTTTTGGTTCAATGAGTGACCATTTTCAGAATGTTATCTGACCAGTTAATAGATACCCATAACAGCAGTAGTAGTGATTTTGAACCATAAAAATAAAAGTTATTTTATGACTAAAATAAACTACCTCAAGTGTTTGTTCCTTTTGGGTTTTCATCTGTATTTATATTTCAAACGATTGCTTAGTAAAAATCTCTAGGTATTAGTCATTGATTTTTGAGCTTATAAAGGAAGCCACTGGAACAAGCTATAAAATTAACTTTGATGTTAGTCCAGAGTTCAGAAGGGTGAGTTTAAAACTTTCTTAATGATGTACAGCAATTATTTTCTTATGAACTGCTGAAGTAATCCTACATGAGTATTTAACCAAGTCTTTTTGTCTAAATTTACTGGGATCTTCAGGGATATATATATATATATATATATATATATAAAAACCAAAAGGTTGTAACTGGGACCTGTCAAATTCATCTGGCTCTCTATTCTTAGTTTTCAGCATCAAAATTTTCACTTTTGAACCAAAAAAACTTTTATGTCTAACTTAAATTAACTTTTTACTTTATTTATCTACATTTGGAAAATTATGTGTGCATTTTCTCTTTTTATCTATTTATTTGTTGTTATTTTAATTTTTTGCAGATTTTAGGTGATGGGCAGATCAGAAAGTCAGATGGATATAACTGATATCAACACTCCAAAGCCAAAGAAGAAACAGCGATGGACCCCCCTGGAGATCAGTCTCTCAGTCCTTGTTCTGCTCCTCACTGTCATAGCTGTGACGATGATAGCACTCTACGCAACCTATGATGGTGAGTTACGGCCATGCCCATGCACACATAAACACAGAAGAGAAGGTGATCTTCATCTACCCAACAGATGTATTAAGGATAGAGACACTTGAAGAAGATGATATAAAGATTCATTTGTAAAATGTAACATCAGTATGTCAGAACAATTAACTTTGACTACAGTATGGTGTCTTTTACGTTTGAGCTAAGTTATTAGTTGCCAAGTGTATTTAGTTCACTCCATGCTTACTTTATGGGGATTCTAATGTGCAATTTTATTTGATTAAAGTATAAACAATTTTATGGCCAACTTTAGTAATAGGAATTAGTCAACTTTTGCCGTGTGATTGAAATTCTAAAGGACTTCACAGGAATTTAAGAAATCTAGTTTGAGTCTTGGAAGTTTTTCACAATAAAAATTAGAAAAGATTGATTCCTTAACGGGAAAAAAATGATTACTAGACTAAAACAACTGATTATTTCAATTAAATAGGCCTAGGGCTTAGTTGGCAGAAATGATATATAATAACATATTTTCCTTCATAATCAACAGTTTAAATTTAGGATTTGCCTATTTTATTCCCCTGTATTTTTTTCTAACCACTGATAATGATATATAATACTCAGTTTTTAGTTCTTGCTTTAAGGAATTGCTGATTTAATTGGGACTTTTTAAAGGAACAAAAGATAGGGAGAAATTAGAAAACCTGTATTACAGATATTTATGTATAAATCCTCCTTTTTCTAGATGGTGTTTGCAAGTCATCAGATTGCATAAAGTCAGGTAAGAAGTGGTTTTTTACATTTAGTTGTTTTACAATTAATGTGTAACTTTGAAAAATCGTTTGCTTTGTTTATACTTTTATTTATTATAGATAACTTAGTTATGTGTCATGCTTTATAGCCAAGGAAAACTAAAATGTATATAAGTAGTAAATTAAGTTTTCAGACCTATGCTGCATGATAGTGTGATAGAAAACCATATCTTCATTTTTATGGAGCTTGCCATATAGTTGGAGAAAGAAAATGAACTTGTATGAAATGGCGGGCATCATATTATTAAGAGTTAAGTTTCTAAGTGCACATCATTAGAGGGGTGAGAATTAAGAAAGGAGTGACATGCAGTCATATAAGGCTAGGTGGAGAAGTTAAGATTCGGAAGGGCCTTGAAGTTGGACAAGCATTTAGAAATAGAAGTGCAGAAGGGAAATTCCAAACAAGGAGATAAAACAACAGGAATAAATCATGATGTTAAAAAGCAGTAAAAACGTAGGCTTGATGGATAGGGGTACATTTTAGAGAGGCTGGAAAATCCATGTTTAGCCTTGATATTATAATGGAAGAGAAACTTTTGGGTTGTTTTGTTTTGTTTTGTTTGTTTTGAATGGGGGAGTGACCAGGCAGAAATTGAAGACTGACTCTGGGAATGCCAGGCTGGATGGATTGAGTGAGGTGTGATAAGCCTGGGATAGCAAGCAGGAGGGGGCTGCTGTGATCCAGGTGTGAGCCCAGGAGGTCAGCCTGTGGCTGGTGCGATGAGAGCGCGATTGAGATGACAGGAAGGGGGAATCTGAAGACTCAACAGAACTGACTTGCCAAATGAAATGAAGGATGCAAATGAGTTGAAAAGGACAGTAAGTTTTAAAACCCAAGGGACTAAGGAGAATGGTGGCAGCCCACACAGAAATAGGTTAAGAGGTAGATCTGGATGTGTTTGGTCTGAGTACAGGTAGCATCTAAGTGAGGATAGACAGGAGGAAGGTAGAGGTGGGATATAAAAAGCTGGAATTTGGATTTGGGATCTGTCAGCTTAGGGGTGATAATGGAAACCTTGGGAGTATTTGGATTCCCAAAAGGAGAAGAGAGAAGGTACAAGGGCTGACCTTAAGATGACATTGATAGTTAGGGTAGGAAGAAAGTAAAAGCCAGAGAGGGAAATAGAGAACTCTGTGAAGGTATATAAGTCACGTCCATCAAAGTGTGGTGAACAGAGGAGAAGGACATTTGTCCTCTCTTCAAGGAGAAAGACGGTAGCTGGATACAGCACTCAGATATGAATACAATGTTTATGTCCCTTAATAAGAGATGCTAAACCTTTCTTTCTAATGTCTACGTGTTTTCCAAGAAATAAATTGCCCCAAATGATTTTAACCATTTTCTGTCATATATTCTTATCTGAGTTTTTGTTACTCACAGAACTTTGCAAAATAATAGTGGGAAAATGTCTTGAAATTCTAGGTCATAGTCTAATGTCTTAAATCTGTTCCCTTTGCTTTTGTGTATTGCTCTTTGATGGGTTTTTGTTCTGAATCTCAAATGCAATGGACATACACCCTGAGATGTGATGTGGGGAGCTTGAGGAAGACCTGGCTTAGATACTAGCTATTTGCTGCTTAATATAATAACATGCACTTTCACATCCAAGGGCTTTCGCAGAAACAAAGTAGTTTCCTATTCCCCGGGGAAATGGCTGTACAGGTACCTTGGCTGGGAGATGTCCAGGTTCACTGTGTGAAAGTTGGTATGTGCCCAGTTGTCAAAGTTACCATTTACTTCCTCCCAAAATCTTCCAGCTCCTTTCTCTCTCATCAGCTACCTTGTTATATGCTCATGCCTGTCCTGTTTCAAGAAACTTTCACTTATGTATTGACTTCTAAGGGTTAGTTCCCCTGTCCTTAATAAACGTGACATGTCTCTTAAGTATCTTAATCTGTAAATCTATCTTTTCTTTCTCTCACTCTTTTTTTATCTTTCTCTTTTTTTTTCTTGCATTTTATTTTTGAAGAAACTGGATTCTTTGACTAGGTTGACATATTTTGATGAACTCTTCTAGGAGATTTTTCCTCGGAAAGCCTGGCAGATTTCTCCTAGTAGTACCCATCCCAAGGAACAATATGACATTTGTAATCTGGAATCTTATATATGATGTAATATTTAGGGATATGGTTTTTAAATAGTGTTTGGCAGGTCTCAACTCACTAAAGTGTGTTTAACCTGTATCCTTTTAATTGTAGCTTAGAAATCATACCAAATGTAAAATACCTGGCAGAACTGTAGCTTGGCAGAGAAATGTATACAGTAGAGATAGCTTCTGTGGCAAACATGGTTGCTGTATAGCCGTGTGTTTTTCTTCATTCTGCTCTGTTGGTTCACAAACAATTAGAATCGTTTCATATTTATAGTTACTATTCTTTGTGGGGTAATAAATGATGACACACAACAAATGTGTTATGTACCCTCATAGATAAACTCTTCACATCATACAAACACACACACACACATGCACACACAATCTTCTACTGGTTAGGAAATCTTTTCTATTATGCCACAGAAAATGTAACTATTTATTTTATAAGTTTTTGCAAATTAGGAAAACTCTAGAGGAAGCCTTTCAAAGAAGCAACTCATAAAGAAGAGTAAGAAGAGTGGAGTGGACAGAAAGGGAAAAAAAGATGAAAATAAAGATGTTAAAAAATATTATAAAATATCCTACCAGCAATTCTCTAGATCACTTTAAGAGATTGAGAGAGTTCAAATCTGAGCTCAGAAATTTCTGAGAATTGGAAAAATAGGTAGTGATACCCAAAGTTCTTACTTTAAGTGAAAGTTGGTTCCAACTTGAATCTTTCTTGCAGTGGAAGGGAATGTCATGGCAAGTGTACTTTTCTCTTTGTTCCATTGAAGTCAATGGATAGAAGTCAAGCCATACCAAAGCAGAAATAAAACATCACAAAAGGGCTGGGTGTGGTGGCTCACACCTGTAATCCTAGTACACTGAGAGGCCAAGGCAGGAGGACTGCCTGAGCTCAGGAGTTCCAGACCAGCCTGCGCAAGAGCGAGACCCCATCTCTACTGAAAATAGAAAAATTAGCCAGGCATCATGATGTGTGTTCATAGTCCTAGCTACTCAGGAGGCTGAGGCAGGAAGATCACTTGAGCCCAGGGGTTTGAGTTTGCAGTGAGCTATGATGATGTCACTGCACTCTAGCCTGGGGGACAGAGCTGGAAAAAAAATTTCAAAAGGCTGTGTATCATATTGAAATCTGTTTGGTGTTATATATTTTAAATTTGAGCATCTATGATTTAAATATTTATGATGTGCATAAAATGATGTTTATAATACATCCTTTAAATTAACTTGCCTATTTGTGAAATACATCAGTATTAAAAATTATACCAGATATAAAATAAAACAAATACCACTTAACAAATAACAACTTAAGGCAGAATTCAAAACCCTACTATTAAAATATATTATTCATCACTTATTTACCATATAATATTGTCAAAAACTTGGAGTTATAGAGCCTATATGTGATTTTTCAGACGTCTCTATGGAAATCTAAATCCTGAAACTGGCTTGCATTGCATTGTAATCTTCCTAACTTAGAAGATTTCAGGGAATTTTATGCTTTAAGTCAGAGTTTCTCAGCCTCATCACTGTTGACATTTGGGGCTGGATAATTCTTTGTTATGGGCTGGCCTGTGCAATACTGGGTGTGTAGCAGCATCCCTGGCCTCTACCCACTAGATACCCATTTTGACGACCAAAATGCCTCTAGACATTACCAGATGTCCCCTGGGGGCAACAGAATCACCTTTGGTTGTGTACCACTGGTTTAAATGATCTTGAGAGGTTATCACTGCTTTTCCGTTTGTGGTAGGCAGAATCATGGCCCTCTGAAAATTTTCATGTCGAATTCCCAGAACCTATGGCTATGTTACCTTTTATGGTAAAAGGGACTTTAAAGACAAGATTAAGTTAAAGATGATCTCGCCTGAAATGTGGAGATTATCCGGAATTATTTGGGTGGTCTTATGTAATCACAAGGGTCCTTATAAGGGTATTTTGACCTTATACCTTTTGCATGGGAGAAGGACACAGCCAGAAGACCCTCACCAGATGCTGGTACCTTCATCTTAGGCTTCCCAGCCTCCAGACCCATGAGGAAATAAATTTGTGTTCTTTTTAAATTACCCAGTCTTAAGGAACCCATTATAGCAACACAAAATGGACTAAGACAAGGAATAAATACAGTAAGAGATTATAGGAGGATAATAGACTCATAGAAAATAATAAAATTAGAATAACTGCTAGTGCTTAATGTTCATGTTTCTGGCACTACTGTAAGCAGTTGACATGTATGAACACATTTGATTCTCATAATGACCCTGTGAGGTAGGTACTGTTATACGTTCTTTTATCAGATGAACAGACTAGAGCTAGGATTCCGACCCCGGCAGCATGGCTCCAGAACCTGTATTCCTGGCCACTTCTCTTTGTTGCCTCAAAGGAAACTGGGAGTCTGGCAAACTTTTAATACCCTACGTGTGTATATACAGTGTATGAGAGTAGATTGCCCACCCCCACCCCCCGCTAGAACATGGAGCTAAAAGACATACAATGACTCTCAGAGAATTAACATAATTAAATCCAGATCGAGAATTAGGAGAATAAATATCTCTTAGGCTCCAGAAACCAGCTACTTTACTAAAAACATGAGCAGCATTATCAGTGATTTTAGTACAACCAAATACAACAGGGAATTGAGGGGTCTAAAGAAGCAAATGTTAGCAGTATGGTCCTAAACTATCCAGGGACCAGAGACACCACGGTAAGAAACATGAGCAATAGAGTTCACAAGAGAGAACAGAACCACTCGTACAGTCATGCAGGTTGTACGCTGCGCAGTTGTCTATGGCAGCTCCAAGAGACAGGCTTGTGGAACATTAAGACCTAAATGAAACTCCTCTCAGAACTACCTACTCTTTGTACTTTAATTCTGTACTTACTAAGCAAACTTTTGATGAATACTCAATTATTAATATAAGCAAAGGGGGCATTCTGTTCACTTGAAAGATATATTTAGCATGGCGGCATAATGCACAGTAGTCCCCCCTTATCCTCAGGGGATATCCAAAAGACCCCCAGTAGTTTCTCTGAAACTGCAGATAGTACCAATCCTATATATATTGTGTTTTCTTGTCCTATAAATACATGCTTATGGTGAAGTTTAATTTATAACATAAGCACAGTAAGAGATTAATAATAACTGTTAATAAAATAGAACAATTATAACAATATGCCAGCATCACTACTCTTGTGCTTTGGGACCATTATTAAGTGAAAAAAAAGGGTTACTTGAACACAAGCACAGTGATTTTGGAATAGTCAGTCTGATAACCCACATGGCTACTAAGTAACTCATGGGCAAGTAGCCTGAACACCATGGATATGCTAGACAAAAGGATGGCTGTCATCACATGCAGGACAGAGTAGAACGGCGTATGATTTCATCACACTACTCAGGACAGTGTATAATTTAAACCTTAGATGAATTGTCTATTTCTGGAATTTTCTATTTAATGTTTTCAGACCATGGTTGACCGTGGGTAACTGAAACCATGGAAAATGAAACTGAAGATAAGGAGGTGACTACTGTATTCATATTCTGATTTAATTATCACTTTTGTGTGGCTTGATCTGTGAAACTTGAAATAAAGTGAACCTTGTATCATAAATCTCTGGTCATATCTGCAAGGGCCAGATCATGGTAAAGCCCTAGATAAGGTATCTGGACAACAACTGGCCGTTTCCTGGCAGCAACAGGGCATCTCTGCCTCACTGTGAGTCTTGGACTCTGCCTTCTTCCCTGTTAATACCCAAAGCCTCCATGAAGAAAAATGTCACAACTAGGAAGGACAAAGTATAAGAAGGGCTACTGGCTGACTCTTGTGAGCTGCCAGCCCTGTAGCAACCTTTCAAAGTAGGAGATGAGGCTAGTTTATTATATAATGAAGTTTGAAAAAAATCAGGCAATCAGAACACAGCAGGTATCTTGGCGGAAAGAACAGTGAAGCACACCTGTGTTAATTTAAATGTGGCATGTAGCAAGTTGCTTTGGGTGATTTCCGTGACACAGTTCTCATGACAGTTGTGTAAGGACACTGTCTTAAAATTTCTCCAGCCAAAATTAGCATCTGTCAATCAAATCCTTTCCAAGAAAAGGAATCAGTTGGGTGATACACAAATACATGTCATGTGTTTTTAGCTTCTAGGGATATTTTAAGCAGTAGTTGTACCATCATTTTTTAATGCATGGTCAAGGAATGGAAAGCATGCTTAAGTTGAATCAAACAGTTAAAGGGAAAGAAAATTAGCAATGCTGGGTAAGCTTAGTGGTAATCCAAAGGTTTGTTTTATAGCTACAAAAATTATCTATATGTAAAGGGGGTGAATGTAAAGTGTAGCTTAGGCTAGGGTGAGGATCCTGGTCTTACATTTAACATTTTAGAATAAGAGATATGGAAAGATCCCTCTGTATCTTGCTCCTGCTCTGTACCCCTCTGTACCCCTCCTGCTTATCAGCAAATCCATGGCATAGCAAGGTGCTTTCTACCAAACCTTTGATATGACATGAAGCTCAAGTTGATAAAATTAATAGATCATTTAAAGGAAATTGAAAAATACAGAATTAAAAGGACCATAAAAGAAAAGTTGCATAAGCCCTTGAATTCGAAAAAATTTCATTCTTTAAGCCCATTCAGAAAAGGAGATTGGGTTGGTGGTGGCTTGTTTTCATACTGTTTCTGGACTAACTGAAAATTGGAATACATTCTTTCTATTGAAAACATCCACTAGAAGGGCTACATATTATTCAGGGTTCTCCAGAGAAACAGAACACACATATATTGATATGAGGGGATTTACTATGGGAATTGGCTCATTGATGATGGAGGTCAGTAAGTCCCATGATATACCATCTACAAGCTGGAGAACCAGGGAAGTGAGTGGTATAAGTTCCAGAGTCCAAAGGCCAAGAACCTTTGATGTCTGAGAGTAAGAGAAGATGGATGTCTCAGTTCCACTGAGGGAGAGAATCCGGCCTTCCTCCACTTTTTGGTTCTACTCAGGCCCTCAGTGGATTGGATGATGCCCACCCAAGTTGGTGAGGGTGGACCTTCTTTACTCAGTCTACTGATTCAAATGCCCATCTCTTCCACAAACACCCTCACCAGAGAGAGCAGAACCACTTGTACAGTCATGCACGGTGTACACTGCACAATTGTCTGTGGCAGCTCTGAGAGACAGGCTTGTGGAACATTAAGATCCGGATGAAACACCTCTCAGAAATACCTACTCTTTGTACTTTAATTCTGTACTCACTAAGCAAACTTTTGATGAGTATTCAATTATTAATATAAGACACACTGAGAAATAATGCCGTATCAGTTATCTGGGTATTCCTTAATCTAATCAAGTTGACACCTAAAATTAAGCATCACAGTCTATATAAAAAAGATGGACAATCTCAAATACTAGTGAAGATGTGGAGAAATTGAACCATCACACATTGCTGATGGGAATGTAAATTTCAATACATCTTGGCTCAAAATGAAAGAACCATTTTGGAAAACAGTTTGGCAATTTTTATAAAAAGTTAAATATATACTTTCCTTACACTCCAGCAATTCCACTCCTACGTATTACATAAGATAAACAAAAACACGTGCTCTCAAGGACTTTTTGTGATTGTTCGTTAGAACATCATTTATTATAGCCAAAATATGAAAATGACCCAAATGTCTATCAACAGGTGAATAAACAAAATTTCATATAGCTATAACTTGGAATACTACACAACAATAGAAAGGAACAAACTACTGGTACATGCAAAAATATGGATGAACCTCAAGAACATTATGCTAAAAGAAAAGAGTACACAAAATACTACATATTGTATAACTCCATTTATATGAAATTTTTGGAAAAGGCAAAACTATAGAGGCAGAAAGCAGAATGGTGGCCAACTGGGCTGGAGGTGGAGCAGGGATTGGTACCAAATGGGCTCAAGGTAACTTTTTGGGGTAATGGAAGTGTCGTAAAATTGGATTGTGATCAATTCTCAGCTTTTTAGCCAAGATCAAGTGTAAATTGGATATGATTATGATCACATAGCTGTATAAATTCATCAAAAATCATTAGGTGAATTTTATCATATGCAAATTAATAACTCAAAAGAAAAATTACTCTCATTCCTTTTTTCCATCTCTCCAATGTCCATTTTTAAGTAATTATCTATGTTTTAATCTTATGCTGGCTATTAAATGTTGAGTCCATTGAGTCCCATTTTTATAATTCAATTATGTGTAGTTTTCAAAGTCTACCAAGTCTTCACTAAATAAATTAACTCGAGCTTCTCAGTTTGAGTGAGCTCTTATTATTTGATTATATTAGGATTATATTGATGAAAAATCTATGGAATAGTAAATCAACTGGGATATTTAAATTATTTCAGGGTGAGGTATTGGAAGCTTTGTTTGCATCCCCTGGGACATCACTCACAGAGGAAGTCAGAGATAGATGAGGCCAGGTGTACCAGCCATCTGAATCGAAGCCAGACCACTGGGTCCACCACAGAGCCATTAGCAGTTGCTGCTTCTGGAAAAATATGCTGGCTTTTCATACACGGGCTGTGAGGAGGTTCCCTTTTCACCTTGACTGGTAGAAAGTCAAGAGCTACATCTGTGAACTGAAATTATAGGATCTCTTTTTATAAACTTGACTCATTAGCAATATTCCTGCCCTATTTTGCTTTCTCACCTAAAATATATGAGTTTATTTTATGTATCCTTGTAAGGCCACTCAGAATTCTTTTAGGAACAATGTTAATAATAAGATGAATAGAACATAAATTCCAGCAAGAGATACGAGCAGGAGTATGGCTTTTAAATTGTAAATTTTGTTTGAAAGAGATACAAGTGTTATGAATAATGAAGCCACAATCTTTTGGAAGCTTACTGCTTTTTTTATTTCCTTTTTGAAACAGGGTCTCACTCTTCACTCTGTTGCTCAGGCTGGAGTGCAGTGGCATGATCTTAGCTCACTGTAGCCCCCAACTTCTGGGCTCAAGGGATCCTCCTGCCTCAGCCTCCACAGTGGCTGGAACTATAGGCTCATGCCACCATAGCTAATTTTTTTCCATAAAGAATCCTTACTCATTTTCTGTAAAGGTGAAGTATTGCTATGTTGCCTAGGCTGGTCTTGAACTCCTGGCCTCAAGTGATCATCCCACCTTGGCCCCTCAAAGTGCTGGGATTATAGGTATAAGCTACTGTGCCCAGCTGCTTACTGCTTGTTTTTCAGTTAAGCCAACTTTTAGCATGGGAGAGCTAGGATGTAAGTTTTGGCCACATCTGCTGTTGTTGGTATGTGATCTTAATTAAGTCAGTAATCTTTCTGCATTGCATTCTCCTTATCTACAAAATTGGAATTAAGAGTGTCTCATTTTACAGAGAAGCAGCAAAGACTAATGACAGCTCATTTCATGTTCTTCCAGGGAGATGTACCATAGGTATTATGTACAGATATATTTCATTTAACATATTATTTCCTGAAAATTACAAATGTACCATTTAAAGATTTTTATATTCAGAATCAAAAAGTAAACAATATATTTTAAAAAGGGAAAGGTATGTTGAGAGAGAGAAAGAGAGGGGGAGGAGAGAATTAGAACATTTTAAGTCTTCTGAGATAAAAAGATGTCATTCTTATTAACATTTTCTTTGACTGCTATGCTCTATCTAGCATGAGGATGATATTTCAGACTTTGAATCAATTAAAATGAGCACAATCAGAAATGAGCACTTGAATCTGTGTTTCTTAAAAAGCAAAACCCACCAAGAGGCACACCTTGATTTGAAAACCTAGCTACCCTGCTCACCCACACAGAACCTTGCTGTTAGCCCTTTTCTCGCCACTGATTAACCCCTAAAAGTAAACAAGCCAGAAGCCTGCAGCAGGATAATGACTAGATCCTTGATACCCAAAGTGTGGTTGATGGACCAGCAGCATCAGAATCAGCCTCAGGTGACCCTTCCGCCTCGGCCTCCCAAAGTGCTGGGATTATAGGCGTGAGCCACTGTGCCCAGTCACTTACTGCTTCTTTCTCAGTTAAGCCAACTTTTAGCACGAAAATGCTAGGATGTAAGTTTTGGCCACATCCTGTGTAGGAAACATCATCCACTAAATTCTGAAAGGTAGTCAGAGATTGCCTGACTAAGTGGAGCAGAGGACAGCATGTGCATAGGCTGGATGTGAGATGGAAGTGTGAGCTCAGTGAGTTTAGGACCTGCAAGTGGTTTGTGATGGCTGGAGTATAGTGTGGGATGCACCAGGCTAGCAAGACATGATGCTGGAGAAGTAAACAGAGCCCAGGTCACAAAGGGACTTCTATGCCACACTAAGTGGGTTGTAATTCCTCCTAAAGTCCATAGGAAATGAGTAAAATAAATATGTCACAGGGAGCATCTAAAGGGTTTGCCCCATGCACAGGGAGCATGCCACAGGGGTGTGGCATGCTCAAGCCTGGCTGCCGCCTAGCTCAGGTCTAGTGAAGTAGAGGCAAAGATTTGCCCAAACAAGGGGGTAGCACTTCAGTGTCCCTAGCGTGAGAGACAAAGAGAGAGTGCTTAGCAAGATTGAGGGACTGAAAGAATATCTGTAGAGCTAAGTCACAGACGGTGCATATAAAGAAATGAGAGTGAGGGCGAGAAGGGGAAGTGTTCAGAGTTGGCAAAAGAGATAAGCAAGAGTTGCATCTTGTCGTCTGTGTTAAAGTGTCTTCACTGCCTACTAAGAGCAATGGGAAGTCACAGACAGAATGACTTGATCAGAATTATTGAGAAGGATCACTGACTACAACTAAAGAATGTCTGTGGGCAAGAAATTAGGCTACTGCATTTATCTGGATGAGAGTTATAGTTGCTTGGATTTGAATGGTAATAGTAGGGATGGGGAGAAATGGATAGATTTGAGAATTATTTAGTAGGAGTTAGAATTCATAAGGCATAATGTTTATGTAAATAGATGAGATGATGAAAAAGAAGTGAGGACAGATAACTTTTCTCAAGATAACTTGGGAAATTGAGCGATAAGTGTGGCTATTCACCAAGCCAAGGAACACAGTGGAAGAGCTCGCTGGGCAGTAGGCTGGAACTGATGAGTTCATCTTGATGAGTTCACCTTGAGACAGTTTAAATTTGAGGCACTGATAAGTCTTCTTTGGTTGTTTCTCAGAGGCATGAACTTCTTTCAAAATCAAAAAGAAAAAAAAAAACAGAATTATCACATCTTGGAAGTCAAAATGTCTTCATTTTTTTTAAAGTCTTCAAGCCAGGGAAGTCACACTATAGTATCTTAGCTGTGAAGCTAATGAAAAGGGAGTTGGTTCTCTGACTATTGAGAAGTCAAACTGTAGTCACTTAGCAGGTAACCAACAGCCAGCAGTGGGTTTGCTTCTCTGTGCTTCATGCCTAAGCAAAAGCCAGCAAGCCAAGCATAAACTGGTGGACATGGCCTAGGCCATATCTTTTAACTAGTTTTTTTGCTGTTGTTGTCAATCAAGGCTTTCCTGAACTTCAAAAAAATTCTTAAAGAACTCCCAAATTGTTAAAGACTTCTGATAAGATGTGCTTGAGGATCCTGTAGTTACTTAAAAATACTTCCAGAAAAAAAAAAGCTTTTGTGAAATTCTTTGGCTTAATTTTCTGTTATAATGAAATTACCTGAATGAAATTTGGATGTTTCTGATACCTCTCCCAGGCTGAAGCTAAAATGAATTCATTATCCCTAAAACATACGGATATAGCAAATAATGATTTTACTTAGAAGCAAAGAAGCAAAATAGTAATAATTGTATTTTTGACAGAGAAAGAATTTTAATCATATTTGAGTGAATCAAATATACATATATTATTGTGATGTAATATACACATCCTCATTAACTCAACTGTGAATTTCTCAATGCACTGCATATAATATTCTGTAGCAAGATCTAACAATATGTTGAGAAGAAATGATGCAAGTAAAAGTTGAAACATTGAAATTGCCTTAATCAAATTCATATCCATGCAAATATGAATTTTGCAAAAGAGAATATAAGATAGTGGAGCCAGGTGTGGTGGTGCATGCCTGTAGTCACATAGTCCCAGCTACTCAGGAGGCTGGGGTATCACTTGAGCCTAGGAGTTTAAGATCAGCCTATGCAACATAGCGAGACCCTGTCTCTTAAAAAAAAAAGTAAAAAATTAAGACAGTATCAATAGGTGCTATGAAACTTTGCATGGTAGATATCAACTATGGTAATAAAATGAAAACAAAGACAAGAAGTGGGGAGATTTGGAATGTTGACAAACTGTAGTTGAGTTCCATGTGGGGCCCCAGTTGCAAGCTCAGCCCTGTTCCAGACCCAGGCACTCACAGGAGCCAAAGGTCAGTGGCTCAGTGGCTCCATGTCTGGTCACCCCTGCTCGTGGTGATCTGCCTCTGACCCCAGCTCTAGTAATCTGGTTTCTGCCTTGTCCCTTGGGGATCTTACTACTGACTTATTCCCTACTTCTGGAAAGTGACTGTCTGCTTTTCTTTCCTGTCTTCTGAGATTGAAATCTAGCTTAGCTCCTAACCTCATAACCTTTTGCCAGGCCCTGCGGAACTAAAGCTTCCTAGGTCATACCATCCATCCATCTGCTGGTTATAGTTCCCTCCTCATAGCTGCCTGCTTGTCCCATCCCTGGGTGGCTTCTTCCCATTGCCTATGACTGGGAATGTCTTCTGTTGCTGTTCCCTTGTAGTCTGTCTAAACCAGGATTTATTCTCACCGGACCGGTCAAACTACTTCTACCTGAGCCCAGTTTATGTAAATGACAAACATTTTATATGGAAGAAAAATGTTTCTTCTTTTACCAAGGAACAGCTTCTCTAGTTTTGTATGCTGACACAGAAAGCCAAGGAGCCTGCTTTTCTTTCACCAACCTTACCAGAGGGGTCAGCTGGCAGCTTAACATCTGCAGACCGCAAGAACCCTTTCTGGACTCATGGAGAGTCCTTGCCCAACCTCAGGCTTGTGAAAGCATAGGTCATCTTGGCAGGGCATGTGTTAAAGAGATGATTTAAAACTTTGTGACCAGCCATAATGACAGCTTGGAATAAAAGAAAAGCTGTTCCCCTGAGATAACGAGAAATTCTAGGGCAAGGCTGCTGTTTCCTGCAACCTCAGCAAGAGCGAGTGATCAGATGATTAGATCCCTCCCATTCATCAGACAGGGTGGCAAAGGCCAGGCTTCTGCTTCCACCAGTCAAAGACAAGCCGGGCTCCTGGAGTGCTGAAGCCTTGGTACCTAGCTCTTCCTCCTCTATTCCTTCCTCAGAGGGTGCCCTGCCCCTCCACACTCACAGAGAGCCACTCTATATGCCAGTCTTCTTTTGCTTGCCTCTTTTGTCAAGGTTCTCACCCACTTTCTCTGCCTGGAGCACAGTTCTGTGTACCTGACTCAAATATTTGTTGAATGGTCAAAGGAGTGAATGAATCCATGAATGAAATGCTCTTCTCTCCTCTGCCTTTGACTAGCAGCTCCATCTTCATTCCCAGAGCACCCTATACCCTTCACCCATAACTCACATCTCACTTGTTATTACTTGTCCAATGTCTGGCTTTTGCCCACTGAAATGTAAGTTTTGACTGTTTCTGTCTTACTCATTATTCTATTTTCAGCCACTAGCAAGGTGCATGGCACATCGTAAGTTATTAATAAATATTGGTTGAATAAATGAATATATTCTCAAGTTCCTTATCTGGAAGTTACAAAACCACCATTGTCTATGCAAGGTGATTTGTCAGAGCGCCTGATACACAAATATAGCAGCAAAGAAATGTTTTCAGTCTGGCGTTGTCCTGCTTATGCAACTCAGATTTCTCAGTTCTGTATTTCTCTGTCAAGACTCCTAGGTTTAGCCCCTTTCAGTCTGATCCATCTCCTTTGCTAGCAGTAAAGTCAATTACTCTCTTCTCAGTTGCCTAATTTACCTTGCTAATTCCACCCTCCTAAGCTAGAACTAGGTCAATGAGGAAACAGTTTCTGTATGTGGTTCTCTTTTCCCATTATTTTCCTGTTTTAGGGAGAATTTTCAACTAGTTTCCTATTCGGGTAAGCATTTACAGCTCTCTAGGATGAAAGTATCTACCAGTCTGGTTTTTCTTTTCCAAATCAAGTTCTTTCTGAATTCTTCCCTTCTCATAACTCATTTCTGCTCTCCTTTAATTAAACCCCTGTGCTCTTCTTCTCTTGGACACCATTATTTAGCTAAGCGTTGCTGTTCTTCAGCAACCATCATCCTCTAAGGCTCCTCTCTCCCTGGTTGCTTCATTCGTGACATGTCAATTGAAATTCCTAGTCAACTCACACATAAAAGCATAAATTCATTTATGGAGGCACATTGCAAGTGACTCCTTACCTCTGGGTTGCCAATAAAGTAGTAGCTTTACTTGTCAACTGAACACTGGGTAAGGTGGGGAATTGAAAGAGACCTAAGCGTAACAAAACAGCCTTTCCTGTCTAGATATAGTTACAGTATAGGACATCATGTGCATTAACAAAGATGCAGACAGTCTTGTTTGAGGTGAAAACCTGCAAGCTCTGTGAAAGCAGGGATTATGTCTGTTTATTCACTATGGCATAGTTGGTTCCTAATAGTGTCAGATGTAAAGAGGTACTCAATATTTGTAGAAATAAAATGAAAAGCTTCAGAGTCTTCATGCTTCACAAGTAGAAAATCTTTTGGAGAGACAAATGATTTAATATAATCCTTTGAGTCTTCTGTAATAGAAAATAGCTATTTACTCAGTAAAAAATTTAAACATGTGGAGCCCAAGACTGTCTTGTGTCAACCAAATGCTTGGTTTATTAATAGATACTAAATGCAATCGTGCTCTCCAGAGAAGATCCTTTTCACAATTTGACTTCATTTTAGGCAACATTCTAGAAGCACCATTGACCTAGCTTGTCATCCACTCCCTAACCAAAATTGATGCAAAGACAAGATACTTTGAGTTACTCTCAGTAATTACATATTACTGAAGTCTGCTGGTCACTCTTGACCAACAACATGATCTAAAATACCAAAATGTTTAAACAGAAAGAACAAGGGTGTATAATCCCATTGCTTCCTCTTCAGAGACATCTGCCAGGGTCCAGGGAGCCTGGGATCTACCTGAAGAGTGCTAGTAAGGGCACAATGTAGCCATTTCATGACCTTCTATGGCTTTAGTTAAAAAAGGAACATCATAGTTCATTGACATTATAATCAACAGCAGATCTGATAACTTATTTAAGTGATATATTGTATTTAAATTACAAGTATAATCCCTAATAGCTTTTTGCCAGCAGAGAGTCTTTTAGGATTCAAAATGCAAATTGCACCTGAAAAAGAAAAATTATTTTTAGACTTAGGGCACTTTGACTTAACTGTAACACAGTTGCAGTGCTTCATCTTCTTCTTCTTTTTTGTTTTTTTTTTTTTGTGTTAACAAAATATGTTTTGGTTTTGAATTTTGGAGGAAGCCCTACTGGAAAATTATTGCCAGTCTTATCTTGGCTGTGAGCCATTTATTGAAATGAGCTATGAGATAAGGCTAAAGAATTTCACTAATTTGGGGTGTGCCAACTAAAGATTATTACTGTGGGTCCATTAGACTTGAGATTTTTGTGATTATGTCAACAAATTCTAAAATCCAGGGCCAAATGAGAGAAAAAAATTCATACAGCTATACACACGTTATAGAGCAATTAAAATCTTAATTGAGTGTCAAGAAAAACAGTGGTTGCTGTATAACTTAATTCAGATTCTCTCCCTCTCTCTGTAGAGCTTCTGAAATTTCTTTAGTGTTATTTGGAGGTAGGGCAGAATTATACTGTGGAAAAAGCATCAGCTTAAAATTAGACACAGGTTCATCTAAATTCATATCGGTGACCTTGGGTATGAAACCGCCCTCTGCTTAGAATTCCTTAAAGTAGGGATAATATGTCCTACTTGATAAAGCATTTTTAAGGAAGTAAAATGATTAAAACCAAAGAAGACAGGTTAGTATAGTAGTTGAGAGCCCAGACTCTGGCCATCAGGCTTCTTGAGTTCAGCTTTGCCCTTTACGAACTGTGTGACCTTGGGCACAAATTATTTACCCTCAGTTTCTATATCTCTAAAATAGGGACAAAAATATAGTTACTTTATAGGGTTAAATGAAGACAAACATAAAGAAAGCATTTAACACTTAAGTGCACATATAATAGTAACATTCATCGGGTGTCGGGCAGATGGGAGGGGTGAGGAGGGGATGGGTATATACACACCTAACGGGTGTGGTGCGCACCATCTGGGGGATGAACAGGCTTGAAGCTCTGACTCGGGTGGGGCAAAGGCAATATATGTAACCTAAACATTTGTATCCCTGTAATATGCTGAAATAAAAAAAATTTTAATTTTAAAAAAGTTAGAAAAAAAAAAGACAGAAAGCATTTAGGAAAGTGCCCAGCATGAAGTAGTGTTTGGTATTTGACACGTGTCAAACATTAGCTTCTAGTTTTTGTTGTCATTATTATATATAAGCATCTTTGGCTGAACTCAAATGAAAATCCTACAGTTCACAGTGTATGTGTAAATCTGATGGTGAGTTTGTCTGTAAATCTGATAGCAAATGGATTCTAGGTTGGCTATTTATTATAGGCGTGTACCTATATGTGTGTCTATACATACTTGTGTTGTACGTATAAGACCTATGCATTTAAAGTGAATTAGTCACGTATATATGAAATATAGTTAAAAATGAATTACTCCTCAAACTATAACAGCAAAAATAGATCTCCTTACTTGAGAGTGCAGCTGTACAGAGTAAATACTCTGTGCTTGGAAACTCCTCCCAGATCTACTTGTGTAAATCCACAGGCAGTTTCTGAACACTTGGATGGTGAAGGCTTTTCTTGGTACTAACCAATTAGACAAGTATAAGACTTGACCTTGGCTTACATGGAACTTAACCAGTGGTTGACGGGAGCATTTAAATTAAATGATAAACTAGCAGCCCAGGTTATACTCAGTACCTGATACCACCACTCCTCACCTTTCCTCAAGGACAGCATCACAAAAGCAATTTGGAGACAGGAATTTTCATTTAAAAATGAAGAGTAAATTGTGGAGGAATCCAGAGTGTTTGTAATGAAAGCCATTTTGTTTTTATTAGCATTAGAGTCTCTGTGCTTGCTAATTTTTAGTCATTTTCTCTTCAGGAATGGCCCCCCAGATTCCAGTTTTCACACTGCTGCCTTTTGAATGGAGTCCTTTGTGACCTGTTGTGATTACATTGCATTTTCTTTGTGTTCTTTCAAAATGATCTGACTTTGCCTTAATTTTGGTTGGGGGGACGGTGGGAGGAGGGTGGCAGCAGGGGAGTGAGGTCAGCAGTACTTTCAGACATTGTCAAAGGAGATTTTTAAATTGTCAAAAATTACCTAGTAAGTAATATCAAGCTCTGTTAATAAAGTGAACATTTTTGACAGAAGATTGGGTCACAAATGGGTGTCTTGAGGTCTCCACAAAAGAACATTTGCTAGTGGGTGCTCCAATATTTCTCTGACCTCTTCTGGACACTTCCAGAACAGTCGTAAGTTAGACTAATTGTAGTGATTTTAAGATACTGACATCAAAATATTGTGTGTTTGAGGTCAGGAAGCTGAGGGCTTAGGCCAGTTTGGAGAGAACAAGCTGAAAACAGTCTTGCTAGTGTACCGTTCCCTAAACCTTACTTCAGTGAAGGGCAAGAATAGCCAATGAAGAAATTTTGCCATGGCGCCAGGGGTGCCTGTGTGGTGCATATGTTATAAATAGATGCTAACCTATTTAAAACGTGATGAATTATGAATTTATAGTGACCGAGAATTTTTTAAATAGAGTAGTAATTGAGAAAGAAATTGTGTCTCATTCACATTTAATTTTGTTGCCTATTTTGTACATTTTCCTAGATGTTTCAAAAAGCCCCAAAGAAACACAAGAACAAAAGGACATAAGTACAGTCACCTCTTGTTATCTGTGGATTCCATATTGCTAATTCACCTACTCACTAAAATTTATTAGTAACCACCAAATCACCACTCACTGCTTTTTCATTTGCAGACACATGTAGATTGGTAAAAATGTTTGCGTCTCCCTACATGCATGTACTCAGCTGAGGTCAAACATGGGACTATAGACAAGGGTCCTCTTTGCAGTCCATTTTGAGCCATGTTTTGTGCATTTTTGTGCTGTTTGATTTTATTGTTTAAAATGGTCCACAAGCATAGAGTGGAGATGCTACCCCATGTTCCTAAGTGCAAGAAGGCTCTGATGTGTCTTGCAGAGAAAATACCCATGGTAGATAAGCGTTGTTCAGGCATGAGCTATAGTGCTGTTGCCGTGAATTCAATGTTAATGGATCAACAATACATATTAAGTAAGATGTCCTTAAACAGAAACACACATAAAACAAGGTTATGTATTGATCAGCTGTGTGATCAGAAGTTCACGGGAGCCTAAGTTTGTGTTTCCCCTAGGGTCAATGATTCAGTATTCTCTAATTCAGTGTTAGTGGTGACTTAATAGAATAAAACTCCAGCAAATAACAAAAATAATACCTATTGTTTTGTAATTCTCATGAATTCGTTGATATGGGAAAGCCTCAATGAACTACTAAGTAGGGATCCTGGTTATCTGTATATATAAAAAGCTTCTCAGGTGATACACGTGTTTGGCCAGAGTTGAAAAATACAGCCCTAGAACATATTACTGAAAATTTCCACACTCCATAAACCCAGTGTGCCCCATAGATAGGTTAGGCAGGAACTCTGCTACATGTCCGCCTTGAGAAAATGCACTCCTGGGTGTGCCTTTGAGCAGGTCCACCTGAGTGGCCTCCAAGCCTGTCTGCTTACTGCACTGTGAAGAATTCATCTGTGGGTCCTCCAAATCCTGATAACTATACTTTCTCCTGCCTTTGCTCTATCGGTCCCTGGTGATAAGGCTGACACTGGAGAGGGAGGGAAGCTGTGGCTTCAGAGTGGCAGACAGGAGAGGAAGTGCAGAACAGGGCAAGTAAAGGGTACTTGAGGAAGAGTGGGGAGGAAGCCTATGCCAGGCTGCATCTCATGTGCCCCCTCCTCTGTGTCCAAAGCAGGGAGGGAAGAGAGTGAGCTCAGAGACACATTTGCCGAAGCACAAGTCCTGGGGCACCATCATTTACTGGCTGCTTGATCTTGGGAAAATTACTTAATCTCATACAATTGGAAAGTGGTAGAGCTCTGGGATCCAAAACAGGTTTGTCTGACTTCAACACCCAAACCTCCCAATCCATGCCCACACAATAGATCTTCGGTGATGAACACAGTAATTAATAATTTCCCAGATGATAGTTGAGCTTGTTTTTAAATTTCTGTAGTCAAATAAGTTGGGAGAATGTTACAAGGAGATTAGTCAGGAAAAAAATGGTGTCATTTATTATCAGCTCGAAACATTCAGAAATGTCATTTGTAAGAAATAAGCTCATTATTAATAGAAGATTACTTTTCTTGTCTTTATGTGACTATTTTCTTAAATTAGAAATAAACTTTTTTCTCTCATTACAAAAGCAATGCATGTTCATCTAATACAAATAGGAAAATAATGATAAGCAAATAACACAAAATTAAACACACCCATAATCCCTCTACTCGAATATAACTGCTGTAAATGCCCTAGTATATATCCTTCTAGACTTTCTGTGCTTTTATATAGGTTTTAAAAATCATAGTATACTCTCTTTCACTGTTTGAGGTCTGATCAACAACATTCCATGTCGATACCTTTACTACATCATTTTTTATGTCTACTTATTAAGGTGAATCATTTTGTTTGAGTTTAAGCCACATTTGTTTACTCAGATGTCAGAGGCCCACAGATAAGGAAACATCTGAAGAGCCCAGGTGTGGTTATGTGGAGAGGTTGAGTAATTCAAAACAAAGTACAAAACGTAAAAACAATTACAACCTGTTTGACAGTTGTACGTCTGTTTCCTACGGCCTCTACCCACAAGTCTACTGCTGACTTCAAAGGAAAGTCAGCACAGAGGAGGTCCGGAGGGTGAGGTGCAAAACGAGAATCAAACCCACGATAAGAGATTAAAGGAAGGTTGATCAAAGACCCAGCATAAAAGTGTTAGCCCATGACTTGCCTTGGCCCATGGCCCCCAAATATTCATCAGAGCAGAGAGCTTTCTTTGAAGTGATTGGAAGCACCCATGCTCAGAATAGCTCTCTGGTCAAAGGGAAATTTAAAAAGCGGCCCCAGAAGGAGTTAGCAAAGTTCCTCTGCATATTCCTCACAAACTATCTCTTTGGTTTGTTGTGCAGATGCAAGTAGTTTACTACACTGGGTACCAGGTGAGAAAATTTGAACCAGAGGAGGGGAAGGCTGATCTTTCTTCCTCCTGGGAGATGTGGGAAGTACAGTTGCATTCACGGGACAGGGAATTTGCCCTCATCATCAGAGAACTGCAGCCACTGCCCATCCCTTTTATTCAGGGTGTTCATAAGGGCATGTGGTATTTCCAAATAGGCGATAAGACTTGTTCGTGACTCTCCACGTTCGTTCTACTTGCTCATTGTTCACCACTCTCCTGACTAGAGTTTATTTTTCTGTGGTGTTACGACAGAATCCATACATTTCCCCAGAGAAGGGGAGAAAATAGAAGTGCTCCCCAAATGGGAGTAGCCCTTACAAAATTCAGTTTAAATTTTTGAAAGTATTTTAAAAGGGAAGAGTTACATAAAATTTCTTAAAGTATGTTCTTAGAACATCTGCAGTTAGCACTTCTTTCAGGCTCCAATTTTCTGGTTTTTCACTTTACATGATAATCCTCGTATTTAGGGTCTTTATTTTCACTTCTCCCGTCATCTTATCTTTATGTCCTTCAAAATTCAAGGGAATTGCTTTCTCTCCCTACCTTTTTTGGATGGGTTTCCTAATCTTTGCCTGAGGTTTTAGAGTATTCACTGCCAGTCTTGGCGGAGCACAGTGTTAAGCTCCATGAGAGAACTGGGAAATGCATTCCCCACTTTCACAGAGCCACAGTCCAGGTGAAGAGGGGATGAATTTGCATGAAGAAAAAAATGAACACGAGGCAAGCTGATACAGGCTTTGTCAGGACAGTCTTTCATGGAGAAGGAGGATTTGAACTAGGCTTTGAAAATGCCTGAAATTTCAAAGTGTGAAATAATACAAAAGAATATCTATTAGTAGGGGTTGCTGCTGGATAACATGGTTAAAGTTACAGAGCAAAAAGTTTTTTGTAAAGATGTAAGATGTCTCACAGCAGAAACTTGAATACACGCATTTAACTGGGCATGTGGCTCACGCAAGAAAGCGAGAAACTTCATTAGATATATTAGTGTTTGAATATGCTGTGGAATTGGGATGTCATTATGAATGCAACAGGGCTGTACTGAAAACACTGGAGTGAAAAAGGACATGCTGAAATGTTTTGAGAACATTTATCTGCCTGTGGAATGCAGGATGGACCAGGATGGGGAGAGGCCTGGGGCCCCAGCTCAGGCTGAAGGGCACAAATACAGCCTGAGAGAAAGAGGGCCTGAGGTGGAATAGAAACAGTGGGATTGGAAAGGATGGAATGGACTCTGAAGGCACTGAAGTGAGAACTGATCTGACCTTTGGGAACAGGGGAGGGAGATGTGCAGGAGGAGAGCGGGGAGGACCCATAGATGATTCAGGCACATGTAAAAATAATTGCACCCCTATTACCTAGGTGCTAGGTGATGGGAATACAAAGAGATGAATGACATCAACAAATGGTTAGGTAGACAGAGTAACTATCCACAGTACTTAAAGTGGCCTCATCTAAGCCTTAAAGATTGAGTGAGGCAATGAGCTCTCGGGAGTTGAGAGAAAGAAATATTCCATGAAGTCTGGAGTCATGGAAGCATCAGGGAGGAGATGGTATGGGAGTTGAACCTTGAATTATGGGTAGAATTTGGAAAGAGTCAGGGGTGGGGGCGTGGGAGTTAAAGCTGTGGGGTGAGGAGGGCAGAAGCAAAGGCGTGACTTTCCTGCGACTAGGAAAACACAAGAACTGTTTGCAGCACATTGAGCAGACCCATCTGGGTGGAACAGAGTTTGCATAAAAACACCGAGAGAGGAAAAGGTGAAGGTGGAGACGTGAGGAGTCCAGTAAAGGTTTAGAGGCCAAGTTAAAGAGTGTGTAGTTCAACCTGGGAAACGTCAAGCCAGAGACATTTTTGAGCAAGGTCATGATTACTACAAAAGGGTTTTGGGAAGTTTAATCTGTGAAAGATGTGCCAAATGTATCAAGGTGACTTCTGGTCAAAAAGGAATGAAAATGCAAACTAGGTTGACGGTGACCATAAGATGAGAGATATAGAAAAGAGGCAAAGGAATTGCCCATAGCCCCCAGGGGAATGGAGAAATACAGTTTTTCCCAGCGTTTCAAACCTGGGAAGCTGTATAACAATTGTGCTATATACCAAAGCATAAAAATGGAGAGAGAAATGGTCTGGAGGCAGCTCCAAGAGTGTAGTATTAAAGAAATGGAGACAAGCAAATGTGCCCAAAAGGTGGTTACAAGTGGGGCATGTGGCTCAGCTGGTAAGCAGATTTACCATACCAAGTTGAAAAAATCTGCCCAGCGCAGCAAGTGTTTGAAGTTTTTAATACATTAATTAATTCATGAAGTGAAGTATTTTCAAAAGCTCGTTTGAGAGCTTATATTCTCTTGATACAGATGAATTCTCAATTGCTCTTTTGTTTTCATTGCAAAACAGTTCAATTTGTATGAGACAGAAAGTGGGGAGGGTGGTAGCAGGATTTTCTCTGTTCCAGGTGCAGACGTTATGGGCATTGGGCCATATTCTCCTGTTTGATGGTAATAAATATATTCATATTTCAGACATTGTTCTATCAATCGAAACACCTAGCAGAGTCAGTGTCTTGAACGTTGTAAATACTCAGTATTGGTTGATTTGCATTTTCATCATAGTCCTCAAAGATAAAAGAGTGGACCTGAGACAGACTAACAAGCTTACAGCCAATTTTATAATGACAGACTCTACATAAGCAAATGAAAATTGGATGTCAAATTTGAATTTCAAAAATTTTATAAGCAAGATCCAAGAAGTAATAACTAGGCTTCAGATCCTTACTAAAATGATAAAAACCCATTAACAATCATCCATCCCTTGGAGTCTCAGACACATTCAAAAGTCACAGCACCCTGAAGAGCAGAGTTGGCAACTAAAGTTATAAAGAATGACATGTCAACCCCAGGCCCAGAATGGCCAAGGCACAGTAGACCAATATTCTTTTTTCTTCTGAGATAAGAACTAGCAAGAAACTTAGATATTAGAGGGTCAGGAAGGGAGAAAGCTATGAGATGTAGGGTGGGAGGACCCAGACAGCTCCAAAATAAAAAGAACCAACTATAGTGAAAGAAAAGAGGTTTATGCAGAGACAATGTTCATCATTCCACCTGAATTGACAGTATATAAGAAAGAAAAAGGAACATCCATCCAGTTGACGTGATCGAAAGAGGGAGCAACATGCTTCTTTTTTCCTTCCAAACTACTTAAGAAATACACCCTTCATTTTATCTAGTCCTTTCCCTGCTCTTTCAGCTGCTCGACTGATCCAGAACATGGATGCCACCGCTGAGCCTTGTACAGACTTTTTCAAATATGCCTGCGGAGGCTGGTTGAAACGCAACATCATTCCCGAGACCAGCTCCCGTTACAGTAACTTTGACGTTTTAAGAGATGAGCTAGAAGTCATTTTGAAAGGTTAGTGGAGATTGTGTCTGTTCATCAAGGATTTCTCTCTTAGTATATCCATAGTTTAAAGGTACAACTGTTAACCATTACAAGGAAATATTGCAAAAGATTGAAGTTAATAATCCCTCCAGGTTTGTGGACCACCACTGAATCACGCCGAGAGTAGTAGATGCTGAAATGGATTTGTTGGCGTCTCTTAGCCTTCCTGCTTTCATTTGTAGGGATGCAAATGAAAGCTCTATCATCCTTAGAGATGTCAGTTTTATGCAATTTACAGGAGAAAAAAAAACAGATTGCCACTAAAAATTATTTCTGCTGTCTCTGTACCCCAACCCTGTGTTAAAGTCTCCATGTTACTGAAATTTCCCTTCCCAGCATAGATACATTATTCTAAGACATACCCTGGGAAGTTGAAAAAGTCTAGATGGTGAGTTCCTACTGTTCTCCAATCCCATCCTCTGTTCTGTGCTCTTGTAGAAGTTATTTTGTAGAAAAACAATTTTTGCCATTTTTTAACATCCAAACAAGTAGAACAATTCATTTAATTCATTTGGAGCATGAATAGTACAATCACCCAAAGATAATTATTTTCCAGCCATCAAAGGACTATCCATATTACATTCCAAATTCCTCTGTATTATTTTTTGTTTTCTTTTTAATCTCAGGTTCAAGAAAAGTAACTATTTTCTGTGGCAGAGCAGTACACATCACTGTTCATAAAATAAGATAATCTAGTCAAAAAGACTTTCATCTAAGTTGGTTAATGAAACCAACTCCCAGTTCTGTGCTAGGAATGATTATCTGGTAGGGGTTTGTTTTTTCTTATAAGGTTTTGGAATGGGAAAGGAGTGAACATTCTTCCAGAAAAGAGAATTTTTTTACTGAACCTAATTTGCAAATGTTAATTACAGCATCAAATGAGCAATTATGTTGATGGGTTTTATTAAATGCCCTGTTTCAGATGTCCTTCAAGAACCCAAAACTGAAGATATAGTAGCAGTGCAGAAGGCAAAAACATTGTACAGGTCTTGTGTAAATGAATGTAAGTGCATTTCATTTGATTTCATTAGGAATGTGCATATATTGGTGCCAAAATATGCTGCATAGACTTCATATTGAATTCATTTTCATTGTTTTCAAAAGCTGCTATTGATAGTAGAGGCGGAACACCTCTACTCCAACTGTTACCAGATATATATGGGTGGCCAGTAGTGACAGAAAACTGGGAGCAAACATATGGTGAGGCAATTTTTTCTTTTTTAAAAAATTAATTTCCACATAAAATCTACATTATTTTATAGTATGGCTAATGAACTACAGTTTTTAAAGATATATGTCACCTTTCATTGCTTTAGGTCCTTCTTGGACAGCGGAGAAATCCATTGCACAACTGAATGCTAAATATGGGAAAAAAGTCCTTATTAATTTTTTTGTTGGCACTGATGATAAGAACTCTATGAACCATATAATTCATGTAAGTTTGTGTGGCAAACAGCCAAAGTTATCTTTAAATTATGATAAAACTTCCACACACATTGTTGTTACTGATATTTAGAAATAATGTATATTTTCATTTGAATTGCATAAATATGGTGGTAATAAATGCATGCTCTGTCCCTCATACCTGGAGTTACAATTTTGAAAGTGTTTTCTTAATATTGTGTTTTAGACTTTCCCCTCTCACTTCACTTACCTCTGTTTTAGATATTGTTTTCTTCATAAAATAAATAATAGCAGAGGCAATTCAGAAAAAGCACCTAATTTCTTTGTATATTTAATGAAAGGAGCCTGCTTTGATTTATTTAAGTAATGCAGGTCTGGAAACCAAAAATTCCCAATTGTTTACAAAAAGGATATAAAAAAGGGATTTGGAAACAATTTTGGTCCTCATTAAAGAATATTTGTACTTTTTTCTCAATCAAAGTAAATAAAATGCCATTCTTTTTACATAACTTTATTAGATTTTTTAAAATGTAAACCATTTATTTAAGTGTCACCCAAGACTAGATTAACGAGCGTGTTTGGAATGGAGTAAAAATTTTATAGAGTTTTAATGTAGTCTCCTATAAAAGAAATCATAACAAAAGTTGCAGGTCACAGAATCATATCCATGTCCCTAATGAATAAATCTTTGTGGTCATTTTTATTAAAATCATGAAAGGGATTGAACCCAACTCTCTCCAAACTATCACTTTTCACTGATGACATGATCCTGTATCTAGAAAACCCCAAAGAAACTCCACCAAGAAACTGCTGGAATTGATAAATAAATTCAGCAAAGTCTCAGGTTACAAAATCGATGTACACAAATCAGTAGCATTCCTATATACTAATAACAGTCAAGCTGAGCATCAAATCAAAGTCTCAGTGCCATTTACAATAGCCATAAAGAAAATAAAATATCTAGGAATATATTTACCCAAGAAGGTGAAAGATCTCTACAAGGAGAACTGTGAAATACTGAGGAAAGAAATCACAGAGGACACAAACAAATGGAAAAACATCTTGCTCATGGATTGGTAGAATCAACATTGTTAAAATGTCCATACTACCCAAAGTGATTTACAGATTCAATGCAGTTCCCACCAAAATACCAATGTCATATTTTGCAGATCTAGAAAAATTAATTCTCCCCTACAGTGAACTCCTTTTCTCCCTTTCTCCCTTCCAAAAATTCTCTCCTGGGGCCAAATGCCAGCATAATCACTTAGAAAATCAGGATCCTTGGGGAAGGATCAGGGCCCTTCATTTGAAGATACCTTCTGACTCTTTCTATACCAGTCCTTTTGTATTGTATTCTTTTGTATTGGCATAGGCTCTTCACTGCTGCTAGGATTCTCACTTTAACTCATAATTACCCGTAAATACTTGGTTTGTCCCCACACTTATGCTACCAGTCAGTGAATAAGAACCTAGCTCAAAGCTATGAGTATGTCCAGGTAGCTCTCACTTGGGTATTAAAGGTGGTCCAGACACACTAGAACAGAACTGAGTTTCCTCTTTCACACAGATAGCTGCTGTCCGGCTGTGCTAAAGCTCTGAGCAGAGCAGCTTTGGGGAGAACCAAGGAGGAGTCTTCACCCTACCCTTGTGGTAAAGGGTATTAAAATTTTTCTGGCAAGAGTTACACGAGCTAAAAAGTTCTAGAGTTACCACAGAGGTTTTCTATTCTCCCCATCCATCCATCCAAATAAACTTGAAGGATATGATCCACTCACACCAATAAAGTGGATCCCAACTAAGGGTGGGAGTGGACAAGATTGCCCCCAGAGTGGTGTAATAGAATCGCAGGAAGCTGGGAAGCCCTGCACATGTGTAATTTAGAAACTCCCCAGTCCTAGAGTCTATCATGGTTTTGTTTATCTGCACCTTCTGCCCTGCATTAAAAATCCTTCCCAGTGTATTTTTTGTTCATTTTCTTCAGTTTTCCTCAAATATCTGTGGCACAATACTCCAGATTAGCTACTGCTGATCAGTATAACACTTACAAATAGTGGGGAAACCATTTCCTCATTACATATTTACTTGGTATCTGATTGTTACCCTAATAAACAGCAAGACTAGAATCTTGTGCATACACAGATAGACATGCTTGTCTTTTTTCTAACTGGTCTATATCAGTTGAATGATTGATTTTCTTTTATGTATTTTTTTATAGTTTGACCAACCTCGACTTGGCCTCCCTTCCAGAGACTACTATGAATGCACTGGAATATATACAGAGGTAAAAAAAAAAGAAAAAGAAAAAGAAAGAATTGAAAAAAAAGGAAAAAGAAAAGAAATAGCTAAAACCAAACCACAGAACAATCTGGTGTAAACCTTAAGACTATAGGCAAATTTAAACTTAACCCTCTTATGTTATTCACTCAGGACAGACACTTAAAATCACACATAGTAGTGAGCTACCTTTGATAGAAGAAACATTCTCAATAGAATGAATGAGGTATTTTAAAAAACAAAAAAATTTGAAATTTCTTATTTATATCTTAATTCTTAGTATTTAAATCAGATGACCCATTTTGAAAAGTCAGTTTTAAATGCTTTAACCAACCTGTAAATTGGATCATTTTAAAAATGGACAGATTTATCATGGTCCGGGGTGGTGCCAGTGGGGACCAGGGAGTGGACCAGGGAAGTACATATCATTCTGTGCAGCATCCTTCCAGAATGTCCTGATTTGACTGTCAGATGACTATGCAGGTAGGGGCCCTGGGCTCAGACAAACCTTTGCAGCTACCTTGTGACTCTAAAGATGGTCAGCTACCCACTGGGCATCTCATTGCACAGAGCTGCTGGACATTTGGATATTCTGGAATGCTTTCTTGTTGTCTCACAAATTTGCCTCCCTTGGACTGATATTCATGTACTCTTCTGACTGAAGTAAGGAACAACCAGATATAAAACTAGTAATGTTATATATGATTAGATACTGGGGAAAGGTGCTGGTCCTACAAAGGTTTCCCTTGCAATTATTTTGTGCTTCCGAAGTCATTCAGGTTCCCCTTTGATGATCCTAATGGGTCACAGTGTGTTGGTGTGACTGCGGTTACTAATTATTAGCTAAATATATATATGATTAACATTTCTTTTGCCTTATTATTAAGTTCAAATAACATGGAATAAATTTAGTGTGTCTATCTTAGTCCATTTTTGTTGCTATAAAGGAATACCTGAGGCTGGGTAATTGATAAAGAAAAGATGTTTATGTGGCTCATGTTTCTGCAGGCTGTACAAGAAGTATGGTGCCAGCATCTGCTTCTGATGAGTGCCTCAGGCTGCTTCTACTCATGGTGGACAGTGAAAGGGAGCCAGCTATGCAGTGATCACATGACTAAAGAGGAAGGAAGTGGGGGGAGGTGCCAGGTTATTTTTTTAACAACCAGCTCTTAAGAGAACTAACAGAGAACTCACTCATTACCACAAGGAGGGCACCAAGCCATTCATGAGGAGCCACCCCCATGGCCCAAACACCTCCCATTAAGCCCCACCTCCAATATTGGTGATTCAGTTTCAACTTGAGGTTTGGACGGTTAGATATCCAAACTGCAGCAATGTCTTTCTGAGTGGCTACACAACACTCAAATGAAGAAAAAGATATATTATCAAAGACTCCACTTAATAACACATATAATCAAAGCATGTGGTATATTTGAGTTCAGTACCATCTAGTTACTGTGTAGGGTATAGCTATTGGCTTTAAGAGCTGTCCAGCTGCTTCCTGTTGCAAATTTGAAACTGATTGAGGAATTTTGGCTCATTATATTACATTTTCATCATCACCAACTGGGTTGCTTTTCATATTTAGGATTGCATTCTTATATCAAATTTTTCCAATCCTAAGATACGTATTTTTGCACATTTCTGATAGTCAACGTATACATTTAAAGTTGTGAAGTTTTTTTCTTTGTTTTTTAAAAAAATCATTATTAAGATGATGATATGTTTATGCATTTTATATTCAGTGCAATCCCACGATCTAGGACAGGTCACAAACTGGCAGTCTTTGACTTGAATCTGATATAGAAGCATTTTTGTGTAACCTACCGTGTTTTCTTAAATTTTGAATTAGTTGCCAATAATTTACAAAAGTGGAAGATTTCCCTTGAGAATCCAGATTTCTTAATAAATTGGTAGGATTTGAAAACCTAGGCTTCCCTTCTTACACGGTAGCAATTGGCCAGAGTTGTGTTGTGGTTGTTCCCTTTCTGTAGCACATTTGTTCTCCAGGTTCAAACCAATCCTCATCTAGATGATTCATTGATTTATATTAACTTCCTCGTAGACACTTGAGTTTGCATATTAGTCAAGTCTTGGCTAAGCTGTAGCACTAAGACACCTCAAAATACAGTAGCTTGTATAAGAAAAAAGTTTATTTCCATCTGCCATTCCAGTCCCGAAGTAGGTAGGCAGTCCAGGCAAGGTAGGAAGCTCTGCTCGTGGGAATGCCTGGCAACCCATCTTTCTTTTCATTTTGTTGCTCTAACATCAGCGTCCTCTGTCATTTATGTTAGTCTGTTTAGTCAAAGTTGATTCACCAGTGCCCTGTTCACATGTCAGGCCACAGAAAAAGGGAAAGAAAGAAAGCAGTTTCCTTTTATGTAAGAGATACAGAGTTGCATACATTCCACTGGCTAGAACATTGTCATGTGGCCACAACTGAATAAAAGAGGCTGGGAAATGTAGTCTAGAGTAGAGTGGCTATGAATGTGCCTATCAAAGCCCCGTTGGCATACAGGAAGTTTCCATCACTAAAAAAGAAGAGGAGCGTGTATACCTAAGACATTGAGCAGCCTCTGCCACAGTTTACATCACTGGTCTAGGAAATACTGTATTTGTAGTCAAATAACACAGTGTCAGTCAAATCTAGAAACAGAAATATGTTTATAGAGTTTTTATGGGTGAGAAATCTGAGGCTCAGAACTTTGCCCTGGAATACTCAGCACAGCAGTAGTAGAGCCAGTAGTGGCACTTTTGTCCCTGTCTCTTGCTCCTTCCATTATATCATTCCAGCTTCTTACTAGTAGAGTTCTTTAAGTGAGTAAATAATAGAGAAAACTCACAGGCACTGGCACTTACAGCCTAGGAGTTATTCTCAGCTCAAATCGGAGCCCTCCGATGACCTGGATCAGACTAGCAAACACACAGCATGCTTGCTGCCTTGTCCCCCTCCCAGAACTACGGCTGTTTGGTCACAGCACTCCTGCTAACCTCAGGAGAGAACTGGAAATCCTTCTCAAGTCAGTGCTCCAAGCTCCAAGCAACCTCCTTCCAGAGGAGCGGAGTTGGCATGTGAGATAAAATCTAGTTGTCACCCCAGAAATGGGTAATTGTCTGAATATTCCTCTCTCTTTTTAAATCCATTATTGGTGGTGGGGGGGAATTGTGTAGTTACAGAAAAAAATTCCAGTTTTCTCCTCGTTTCCCCAGTGATGTTTGCTGCTCTCTCCCTATCACTACCACCTGCAATCCCTCTCTTAGAGTCCTTTGCATCCCCAGCCAGCTGTTAAATAAAAGTTAATTTCAGTTTTTCCACTACCTTGCCATATCTAAAAGAAGTCAACCCCCTTATGTATATTTTTCTTAGTGTTTTATTGCTTCATGAAAAAAATAACAAAATAGCATCCAGTGGAGAAGTCATAAACCTGGGAGAAATCTTAATATCATTGTATCAGTGTATCATGGGCCTTCATTGATTTTTCTCACTTTATAGGTTTTTACAAATGCTGTTCCCTTTGCCTGGAACTTGCTGCCAACACACGCCCTCTTTCTTTTTTCCTCCCCCTTTAAATCTAAGCTTATACATCACTTTCTTATGAAAGCTTTTCCTAGAACTTTAGACTAGCTGGAGATACTGATGTTATAGTTTTTCTAGCACCCAAGTTTCTGTATACTTTTTCATTTAATGTCATTTTTTTCTTGAAAAAAAAAAACTGTAAACCAAATGGAAGCAATGCTGTGTCTCATTGTCCTTTGCTCTATTCCTGGTACCTAGCTCAGTTTCTGGCCCTTAGTAATGATCAAATAAATATTGCTAAATCAGTGGATTAATGGTTGAGGGGGAAGATGGCAAGGAAGAGAGGGGAAAAAAGGAAAATAGAAGAACCCAGTCTCTTGGAGGTCCTTCCTGTTTCCTCACCTTGGTTCTCAAGAAGGTATGAGCTCTAGGGCATCAACAGCTAATAGCATACATTTCCTGAGCACCTTACGAGCATCTTACAAACCATGTATTCCTCTTCCTCTTTTCAATCCCCAATTATTTCTTTGCTATACTTGATTTGTCTGAAGGTATATTCATATATTCAGAGCATTCCATACTTTTGCATTCCACATTTATTGAAAATAACCAACAGAAGTTTTGAGAATTGGCATAGGGTCATCAACATTTCTGCCCAGAAAGATGTTCTGTCTTGGACCGGTGATGCCTGGATTCTCTGCCTGTCCTTTAGCCAATGATTTTTAAACATTAATGTGGAGTCTAAGTTCTGCAGCTATTTATCAGGGGTTGGGGATCAGGGAGGGTCACACCCCCTCCTTCAGTCAAAAGAACTCTCATCATAGATCTCCTCGATCAAATTATTAACTAAGCCCATTGCCCCAGGTGCTCTTTGATCCCTCCTTCAGGAGTAGCCAGCTCATCCAAGGGAATCATCTTTCGTAGTTCTACAATCACCTGTCTTATGAACTGTGAAAATAGGCCCAACAATTACTAAGAGAGGCCATTTCACTTTGCAGAAGGCTTTTTTTGCTTTTGATACTCGTAGAATGGAATTTTTGTGTTGTAGTATTTGTATGGCATTCAAAATAGTAAAATGCCTGTGTCATTAAGCCACTAAGTAATGAAAATAGATAATGCACTTTTTAAAAACTATATCTCACTCCCTTGGTTAAAAACAAAACCCATTTCTTTTTCTTGTTAAAAGGCCTTTCTGCCTTTCAAATTTATTATGTGCTCTTATTCTCACAGTTTTAAGTGTTACATTTTGAGTTACGCATACTGCATTTCTCTTGGTATCATTCTACACTTCCTTGTCAACTTCTGTACTTTTCTTCAATTAAAGGGGGAATATACCCTAAGGCAACCAAAACCAAAAGATACATATTCTTTTATTTTTTACATGACAGAATTACATGTTTTCTTCAATAATTAATGTTACTCATGCACAAACTTTAACAGCTAAATGGCTCTTTAGGAGATAATTTACTTCACCGTCTCACTTTACAAATGAGGAGATGAAGACCCAAAGAAGTAAAATGATTGACTTAGAGTCACAGAAGATTCATGTGTCAGTTAGAAACATTAATTGTAAGCAATAGAGACCTACTGTGATTAAGTTACGTTTTTAAAAAATATTTTTTGTTTGCTTGTTTGGCTCACCTAACTGAAAATTTCTAGGAATGAATCAGGCATGACTGGTGCCAGGAGTTTGACCAAGTAATTTTATCTCTTCTTTCCCCACTCTCAAGGTTCTTCTTTCTTCTGTGCTAGCTTCCTTCTCCAGCAGGCTGTCTCCACTGTGGTATCCAACATGACCCCTGGCAACTTCACAATTCAGAAAAAAGAAATTCCGTCTCTTCCAATGTCTTGAGAAGGGCTCTGATTGACCCTGCTTGAGCCACTTGCTTCTCTCTTGACCAATCACTGTGTTCAGGGAACTGGGTTCTCTGATTAGCTAATTGGTAGCACCTACCCATCTAGTTCCATGAAGAAGAAACAGAAGAGAGGGTTTTATTATGAGAGGAGGAAGAGAAACAGCTACCCACCCTACCATGTTTCAGTATCCTGGTTCCCAATATAGCTTTGCTTCTAGATGGTACTATTTCTACAAAAAAAAACCTGGAGAGCAAATCTCATTTAAAAGTATTAATTAAGCCAGCTCCTGTGCATGACACAAGCTGCCAAACAAAAATAGATAAACACTATCTTTTTGGGGGGTTTATAATCTAAAACTGATAACTCAGTGTTATGCAGGCCAAATACGAGTCTGAAGGCCATATAGAAATTGTGTTAATACTGAAAAGATACATATGTTTAAAAATTGGAATGTTTTACTAGTGTGGATTTATCTGTATGACATCCTGTTGTATAAACTTACTTTCTCAGGAGATTTAAATAGAACTTCCCAAATGTCATGGCAGAAGGCTACCACTTTTTCTGGCCTCAGTGACATACAAACTTCAGTTACAATGAGATTTATTGAGAATTACTTGAGTATCTTTGAATCCTAGTTCTGGTTCTCAGAATATGGAATAAACCATGCTGACATCTGGAAAGATACATATACCTTTGATAGGCTCTTGACTCTTTGACAGAAGAAAAGGAAAACGAATATTGCTCGTTTTAGGAGTGCAATGTCAAAATATCCTTTCACTGCAGTCTTTTAAATATAGTACACCTTCCTCTTTCTTAAAGATATCATAAAGCATTTTGCATACTGTCGTACTGTCGTCATATGGAGACCACCATATTCCTATAATGAAAACAGTACGCTGAGTATTTTAGCCTCAGGGTACAGATGGACGGTAGAGTCCTTGCTAAGGGAGCTATGCTGAGTGGGTAATAAAGCCAAGAACAAATCTTGCCCTTTGACTTTTAGTGATTCTATCTGATGTTCTGTTTTCCAAAGGAAAAACTGCTCAGCCAATATATGCTAAGGTGATACATGGTAGAGCTAATCTCACTGTATAACACAGCTTTGACTTGATAAGACAGATCCTGCAAGGGAAACTGCTGACCTCATTTTGTCCTTTCTGGGTATCAGGTGACTAATAGTCAGAAGGTTTCACCCAGTCTGGGTATCTGTATTTAACAAAACATAAAGGAGCTTTTAAACTTGGGACTTAGAGAATATGACAAGAGAATTATTTGAGATCAGCTGAACCTAGTTTGTAAAAGAACTATATGCAGCTTCCCAAACATACACTGTAAACCTTAGAAGTTATACAATAAGTTGTTGTTCACTTCTCTAGGTTCTCTTTAATAACCTGAGGAAAGCCACAACCAGTCCCCATGCTGCTCCAAGGTGGATCTTCTTTGGGTCCTGTGTTCTTTCTGCCCTGCTTGGGTTGGGTGCTATTTCTCGCTTCCAGAACCCAGGAATGGTTATGACTGTATGTTTGCAGTCCCTTGGAGGGGAGTAAGTCTCTGTGCTGGCAGCTGCACACTCCCTGACATGCTGCTGAAACTGGGAAAAGTTTCTAAGCCTTTTCAGGAGGAAACATAGTTTCCTACTTAGTGTCTCTGTGCCTTTCCCAGCAAACTTCTTGTGCAACACTGTTAAATATCCCCCAACATCAGTAGCCAAGAATAGCACAGTTTTGTGACTTCTCAGTCACTTCATATTCCACGAGATGGGAGGTTTTTTTCCTAAAACAGGGAAGACAGAAAATTGGTAAGAGCTGGGTGTCTCAAACATAATCTTTTGGGTAGTTGGTCCACTAAGGTACCCAGATAACAGCCAATCTGACAGGAGAGCTTTCTGTTCCTCCCTGGGTCTTTCTGTCATTCATTAGGAATGATATTAAAGTTTGAAGGATAGTAGTCAAATGGCATTGCTCTCTTCTTCTTTGGCAAATCTGATAAACATCTGCTTTTTTCCAGGTAGGAGATACCTCACTTCCAAGGGGCCAATTTATAAATATCATTGCCTGGTCCTGCAAAATGACAATCTGTGGTGTTGGGTGTTAGTAAATATCATCTCATTCTGCTGTGTCTGCCTGTTAGGGACTGGGCTGCAGAGCCCCACCACATCCCCCCAACACACACACCTCCCTGGTCCACGGGAAAATTGTCTTCCGTGAAACTTAGGAAAGCGGGGTGCAGGGGGCACACAGCAGGAGGCGAGCCAGCAAAGCTTCGTCTGTATTAACAGCCGCTCCCCCTCGCTCGCATCACTGCATGAGATCCACCTCCCTTCCCCTCACTTGTCCATGGAAAAATTGTCTTCTATGAAACGGTCCCTGGTGTCAACAAGGTTGGGGACCGCTGATTCATGTGTGATTTAAAAACCCACAAAACTTCTATTACATGGATTTTACTCAACCATTTAAAACTGATTATCACCTTTGAAACTATTGTAAGTGCTGGAATTTATACTTTTTTTTTTAAAGAAAGGGCTACATAGATGTTTTGGTGGGTTCTTCTTCAAATAAAGGATCTTTCTGATATGCTATCTCAAGGGTACAAAGAAGCTACTTAATGACTATCAAAAATGATACCTGACTCTGGCCTCTGTCCTAAAAACTATTTGCTGTCAGTCACACACACACACACACACACAAATCAAATTTTCATGTGAAAAATATCCTGGCCAATCTATGACTTAAATATTAAAATATGTACTTGGTTACTTTCTCCCCAAATCATGACAATTATAATCATTCGACATTTTACACATCTAGAAGTATGTTAAGAAAGAAAATTGAAACCTTAAGGTATAATCACATCTTGTAAAAGAGATTTAACAGCAGCAATTAGAGCTTAGGTTCTAACAACTATTAGATAAATTTGGAAGCCAGGAAAAATAATCAAGACACTAAGACTCATGTTTTAATCAGTCACATTGGAGTAGTTACCATAATGGACCTCATTAAAAGAAGTATTGGATTCCATGTAGCTATACTAAATATTCAAGCATCCCAGAAGCTAGTAATACCATATGTTTCCAGTTTCCTGAGAAACTTCTTCAATTCAGCAGGCTAGAAGCATCCTTCGAAGTTCTTGTGTTTGCCTTGTGTTAAAGTTTCATAGTCTTTAACTACATCTGTAAGGATAAAGATACTGGAGTAGAACCAATTTGCAGAGTCAATAAAGTGCATAAGAGGATTCCTATTATTGTTTTCTCACCTCATTAACAAAAAAAATCCCATATATAAAGAAAAATCTTAGTAGATCGATATTAAAAAATTCAGATTACCATCTCCTTCATAGTCAGTAGCTTTTATAATTCCCTGCTGGAAGGCAGATGGATTTATATTCTTTGAAATACAGTTAATTCAAAACACTGCATACTTTTTGGAATAGTTGGTCTCATGAGATATGAACTTAAACATATTTGCTTCAAATTGAAACAAAAATAATGATTACCTTTTAATAGGAAAAGAATGAAGTCGACAAGAATATATGTAAAATCATGTTTTCATTCCTGTTACCTTAGTGATTAAGTTTTTAATGCAAATTTACAGCCCCAAACTTATTTGTTCTCTTGAGACCAAATCCACGGATAAAGATGCTAGCTAGATAGCCCCAGCACTGCAGAGTAGCCATGAAAAGAGAGAGCCCCTCTCTCCAGGGAAATGTTCACTTAGCATTTAGTAAAGGCCATGGAATGACAGTATATAAACCTCTGGACTTTCAAATTGATAATAACTTGGTACATTTTGCTTAGGTTCTTGCTCAATAAAATATTTTCATTTCCCTATTATTAATAGTTTTAACTTTGATTAAGGAGTCAGTGTAAATTCAGATGTGGCTTTGCACTCACAGTGAATATAAGGCTGTTCCTTTCGCTTATAATTGATTAGTAGGGATATGAAACGTTTGCGAAACTGAAAATGTTAAGAAATTTATAACTTTTCTTTGTATTTACCCTGTAAACAAGCTTAGAAGCATAGAAGACTCCCTATTCCCTCATCACAATTGCCTGCTTTAGCAGCACTAAAGCTGGTGTCGGAAACTTGAATTTGGGGTAAATTCTAAATGATGTGGCATCATAATTTATTTTGATTGCTGACAGATAATAATGGCTAATAAATAGCAAGAAATTGAGATCTAACTTTTGTTAGTATTAGTGGGATTCAATTTCCCGATGTTTTCTCTAAACTTAAATAAGGCATTTCTATACTCCATGAAAGATCAAATTAAAATATGTGTAAAGATAAAATATAATGAATTTGAGATTTTAGAAGAAAGCTGATATCTAAATATATGGTATCTTATAATGAAATTTCACAGTAACAGGAGCTGGTTATAGAATTAACTAAAACCCACCAGTGTGTGTTGGAGGAGCTCTGAAGAACACAGCAGCCTCATAAAATAAATACTGCTTGGCCGGAGGAGACAACTATAAAAATGTCCTGATTATATTATATGAGTTTGCGGACATCTCTTTATCAATAGTGGAAAAAATAATTATGATATATATGAGCACAGAAAATCTAGAAAAAGATTTGGCAAGGAAATTTACTATTATTTAAGAAAAATAGTATGTATTATTTACCAAGTGTTTTGTGTTCTTATTAAAGCAAAATAACTTGATTAAAAATTGAAAGTTTATCCATTCTTGGGATACTTCACTTAGTAGAATGGGTTTCAGCTCTATCCAGGAAAATACAAGAGGTGCTATATCACCATTGTTTCTTATAGCTGAGTAGTACTCCATGGTATACATATACCACATTTTATTAATCCACTCATGTATTGA
>CAUYRT010085824.1:0-19364 GCA_963574885.1 Lepilemur ruficaudatus | reverse complement strand
TTTTGTCTGCTTTGTCGAAGATTAGATGGCTATATGAAGATGGTTTTATATCTGGGTTCTCTGTTCTGTTCCACTGGTCAATGTCTCTGTTCTTGTGCCAGTACCAAGCTGTTTTAATTACTATAGCCTTGTAGTATAATTTGAAGTCTGGTAAATTCATACCTCCTATTTTGTTTTTATTGCCTAGGATTACTTTTGCTATATGGGGCCTTCTCTTGTTCCATATGAAGCGTAAAGTTATTTTTTCTATATCTGTGAAAAATGATGATGGTATTTTAATAGGAATTGCATTGACTCTGTAGATCACTTTGGGTAATATAGACATTTTGGCAATGTTGATTCTGCCAACCCACGAGCATGGTATGGTCTTCCACCTGTTTACATCCTCTGCTATTTCGTTTCTCAGTGTTTCATAGTTCTCCCTGTAGAGGTCGTTTACCTACTTAGTTAAATATACTCCTAGGTACTTTATTTTCTTTGTTGTTATTTTGAAGGGAATTGAGACTTTGATTTGGTTCTCAGTTTGACTGTGTTGGCGTATATGAATGCCTCTGATTTGTGTGTATTGATTTTGTATCCTGAGACTTTACTAAATTCATTTATTAATTCAAGGAGTCTCTTGGTTGAATCCTTGGGGTTTTCTAGATATAATATCATATCATCAGCAAAGAGTGAGAGTTTGATCTCTTCTGCTCCCTTATGGACACCCTTTACTCCACTCTCTTGTCTGATTGCTGTGGCAAGGACTTCCAGCACTATGTTGAATAGAAGTGGAGAGAGTGAGCAACCTTGCCTTGTTCCAGTTCTAAGTGAGAATGCTGTCAATTTTTCCCCATTCAGTAGGATGTTGGCTGTAGGTTTGTCATATATGGCTTGTATCATTTTTAGGTATGCCCAGTCTATGCCTATTTTGTTAAGTGTTCTTATCATAAAAGGGTATTGAATTTTGTCAAATGCTCTTTCTGCATGTATTGAGAGGATCATATGGTCTTTGTTTTTCCTTTTGTTTATGTGGTATATAACATTTATAGATTTGTATATGTTGAACCATCCTTGCATCCCTGGGATGAAGCCAATTTGCTTGTGATTGATTATTTTCTTGGTAAGCTCCTGGATTCGGTTAGCTAGGATTTTGTTGAGAAACTTTGGATCTACATTCATAAGAGACATTGGTCTGTAGTTTTCTTTTTTTGTTGCATCCTTTCCTGCTTTTGGTATCAGGGTTATTTTGGCTTCATATAAAAATATTATATATAAAGGCATTTCCCCTCTGCTTTAAACCTACCCTTCTGTACTTGCTTTGTGCAAGAAGCCATACTTAGGCTTTGCAATTTGGCTCTTGCCTTTCTCAGTAATTAGGTACTTGTGGGACATTGGAAAACTAGAAGAAGAAGGGACTAGCTTCTTTTTGTTGGAATCACCCTTAGCCCAACTTCCCTCTGCCAGAGAGAAGCTTATTTCAGTAGCAAGCATCTGGATTTAGTTTGCAATTTTCCCAGCAATCATCAGCCTTGTTGCATTCTCTTTCAAAACCAGTAACAGCAAAGTCCTTTTTTTTTCTTTTTTACTTCTTAAAAATTTTCACCTCTTCCTTTTGTTCCTTTGGTTTTAAGAACATTATAACTGCTTACTGAATCCTTTCAGTTCTTTTTTTTGCCTTTTCAGTTCTTCAATACCTCGTTAGCAAATCTTTCTATCAAATTTACTGTTTAAATAACTGGTATCATTTCTGTCTCTTGGACTGTGACTGATACAGATTATGTAGGTTGTCTTATGTATTTGGAGGTAATAAAAATATCTTAAACAAATCCTTCAATCTGTATTTTTCACCTTTTCAAATTTCCACTGAATGTGTCAGAATTAGTGATGTGTTCTAGAAACCATTATTTCCTCCTCTACAATAACCTACTTCTCAGGCTTGATGCTAATACTGTACTTCAAGACTTAAAAAAAAAAAAAAAAACCTTAAATATCCCCATTTCCAGGAAGTGAAAATTGATATTGTTCTGTATTGTCCTATGTCCCTAAACCCCAGAAAGAAGGGCTGATTTAAAATGACGATATTCAAGTCAGCCCCACTCTTGTGACATTTCCAAATCACAGAAGAGAGCAACACAGGACACTAAGAATCTTCACTCCCAGGAAGCCTGGGGCTTTCTTACTCTTGCCAAGGGAAGGAGTGGGCCCAGGGGAGCAATGGAATTGATTTAAATATTCCTTTCAACATTGCTCAGCGTGAGTGTCAATGGATTTTAGGGATAGAGGCTTTGGCTTGAAGTTGGCAATTCTGAGGTCAGAGGAAAATTTCTCCCTTGAGAACTGTGCTCAGAGGTGGTACTTGTTGCTCTTACTTATTTGATTGCTACTTCTGCTTCTTTTTCAGATTTTCCCCCTGCATTGTAGTATAGTAATCATTAATTCATTCATTAGTTTAATAGAATTTAGTAAGTTAGGGTTTAATAGAATTTACTAAGTGAGGTTTACAGTTGAGTTAGGGGAAGAAGAAAATACAATATTTATTAAGTGCCTTTTATGTGATACAAGAGCTGTGAGCTTTCTTGACAATAATTCTGTGAAGTATCTATTTTTTTCCTCTATTTTGCAGATGATGGAACTGAAGCTCACTGAGCTGATTAACATAAAATTACCCCTCCAGTCAATGACAGACATGTTTTTAAAATATAGGCCTGTTCTTAAAATACCCAGTTCTGTCCACTGTAACATACTTATGCATATTGACAGGGAAAAGAATTAGATCTAATAATTTGTGAAGGTTCTTTGAGCTAGAAAATTCTTTGGAATACTGAAGAAAACAATGGGCTTTGTCCTAAAGATCCATAATCTAATGGTTCATTCATTTTTATAAATAGATTTTATTTTTTAGAACAGTTTTAGATTTAAAATTGAGAAGCTAGTACAAAGAATTTCCACATACCCCACAGCCAGTTTCCCCTACTATGAACATCTTACATTAGTATGGTACATTTGTCAAAATTAATGAGCCACTATTGGCATGTTTTTATTAAATAAAATTTATAGTTGATTGAGATTTCCTTAGATTTTACCTAATGTCATTTTTCTGTTACAGTAGCCCATGTAGGATACCATAGTACATGTAGTTGTCACGGTTCCTTAGGCTCCTCTTGGCAGTGATAGTTTCTCAGACTTTCCTTGTTTTTGATGACTTTGACAATTTGATAGTTTTGAGGAGTGTTGGTCAGGTATTTTGTAAGATGCCTCTGTACTGGAATTTGTCTGATGTTTTTCTCATGATAGGACTGGATTTATGGATTTTGGGAAAGAAGATTACAGAGGTAAAGTACTGTTTTCATCACGTCATCCCAAGGGTATGTACTACTAACATGATGTATGACTGTTGATGTTGACATTGATCACCTAGCTAAGGTGGCGTTTGTCAGGTTTCTCCATTGCAAAGTGACTACCCACACCCCTTTCCGTAGTTTGCTCTTTGGAAGGAACTCACTTATGTGCAGTTCACACTTAAGGAGTGGGGAGTTTTGTTCTTGCTCCTTGAGTGGGGGGTATCTAAATAAATTATTTTGAATTCTTCTACATGGGAGATTTGTCTCTTCTTCCCCATTGTTAATTTATCCAATCATTTATTTATATTAGTATGGACTTATGGATGTTTCTTTCATATTTTAGATTTTAATCTAATACCATTTTATTTTTTGCTTAAATGATTCCAGCTTTGGATATTTGGACATTGGGAGCTCTTTCAGTTGGCTCCTGTGTCCCTTTAATAAACCCTTATCAATGTGCGGGGTTTTGTTTGGTTGCTTGTTTTTTACTCACTAGAATTATAAGTTGCTCCAGGCTTGTCTTACATATTTTCTGCCCCCATTTTAGACTCAGCCATTTCTTTGAGGAGCCTTGGCGGCTTTTATTCAATCATGGTATTAAAAACAAAGAGCTGGGTACTACATGTGCTTGTTGCTATTGGGGTGTTGTTTTTTTTATGTCCTTCAGCTGATAAAGCAAAGAAATATATGTGTGTACACTGTGTGTATATACATATCCATATAAGGATTTCTATATGTAACCCATCTGTATCTGTGCTAAATTAAATGGGATTACTTTTTGGTTTCTCTTTCAGATTGCTATTGGCATATGGCAATGCTACTGATTTTTATATGTTGATTTTGTGGATACTGGTCTTTTATTAGATATGGGTTTTGTAAATACATTCTCCCAGTCTATAGCTTATATTTTTATTCCCTTAACAGTATCTTTTGCAGAACAGAATTTTTTTTTTTAAATTTTAGTGAAGTCACAATTTTATAACTTTTTCTTTCAAGGTATCATTTCATGGTTTTGATGTTGTAACTAAAAAATCATCATCAAACACAAAGGCACATAGATTTTCTTCTATTATTTCTTCTAGAAGTTTTATAGTATTAACTGTTTTGCTGAAAACTTATGCCATTAAAGAACAAATAATACTATGACATATTTCTGGATTTATATAACTGATTTCATGTGCTTTTGACAATGTTATTATATTTTTAGACAGTCACAAAAATATTTTCTCTTGTGGGATGTCAGAATAGTAACTTGGAAGTTGAGGGGTATCTTATAAGGCATGCAAAAGATTTTAAAGTCAAACAACTAACATCAAATATTTTTGATGTTAGTCTAGGAAAAATTGGGGAGAGATATTCTTTATTAAGCTATCACAGGAAAAAAAATGCTGATTTTTTTGTTCAAGACTGCTGTAAAAAGTTTTTTAGTTTATCTTCTGTTAGTAAACCCTTAATATGTCTTAAATATGTTCCAAGTTTTCTCTTTCTATGTTTCTTTTTTCTAAAGACAGGATCTCACTCTGTTGTCCAGGCAGGAGTGAAGTGGTGCAATCATAGCTCACTGCAACCTCAAATTTCTGGGCACAAGCGATCCTCCCCGCTTACCCCCTGAAGAACCTGGGACTACAGGTGTGCACCATCATGCCTGGCTAGGGACAGGGTCTCAGTATGTTGCCCAGGCTGGTCTCAAACTTCTGGCCTCAATCAATCCTTCTACCTCAACCTCCCAAACTGCTGGGATTATAGGCAGGAGCCATCATGTCCGGCCCCAAGTTTTCTCTTTAAATTTGCTAAGCTTACCATTATTCAGTGTACTAGACTGAAAGTTTGCTTTCAGAATTTCAGAAGTTTGGTCAACTGGATTCATCATCCAATGAAGTACAACTAAGAAATAATGGAAAATTTCTTTGACATTTTTGCCTGTAATTATACTTTTATACATGTTACAACAGAAAAAAAAATTGTGCTGTAGGAAAAGCTCAAGACACTGAATCTCTTTATCCAATATTTAAACTCTTAGGAACAGTTCAGTCTGTCAACTGCTTTTTAAGGGTTTCAGTGATGGAAAGAGAGACTTACTTTTCACTGTGAAACATCAGACTGACAACACTGAATTTTTCTTTGCCTGTGGGCACATTTCCTTGTACTCACAGAGAGAGAAAAATAGGCTTGGAGCTTTTTAAATTCCTTCGGAAGTTTCTTCCCTCTCTTTTCTGCTTCCATTTAGCTGAAGGAGCAAAGATGAATGTGAATGCTTATTAAATAATCACTTGTTACAAACAGCTGATTAGGATTTGGGCTATGTCAACAATTATTGCTTGCCAGGCTCTTGGCAGAGTTCTGATCACATTAGGTTTTGGGTAATCAATTTATTCTAATACAAACCATATTGGATGATCGAGATTTTATGCCTTTTTATTTCCTTTAAAGAGCCTTCTGAAGCAAATGCTTGTTATTTTGAAATGCGGCCAAACCTTGGCCACCACAGGAGTCTGCTGTTAAGATGGCGCTCCTAATACATTAGATATTTTCTTGGCTTAGGCAGAAACACTTAGAAAATTGGGCATAAACATGATGTTTCTGATTTTCTTTCCTACCTTCTGATTACTTGAATTTCATTAGGACTCTGACAGTAACCTTTTAATCGATGAAACTTTTCTATAATAAAACCCTCCTTTTCCTGATTTATTTTGCCTACATTTTAGGTAAACAAAAGATACCCTAGAATTCAATATTCAAATCCAGTAAGAAACAGCAACCATGGGGTGGGGGGAAAAGCCCAGAGAAAGGAAACAGGGGTGAGGGGTGGGGTTTCTGGGAAGATGTCAAACAAATTGACAACCAGCAATGCAGTGAAGCAGGAGGGTCATTAAGCTGAGAAGGTTAAGATAGAAGTTGTTTAGGGCCCTACATAGAAAGGGGGCTATAACAAAGCCGTGTTCTGAAGGTCACATAAGGATAATGTCAACATGCCAAATATTTTGAGATCTATGGGGTAGCAGAAGAAAGACAGGAATTTCAGGTGAGCACCTATGCATGAGAATAAGAGCCTCCAAGGTCTGAGCAGAGGTGACAAACTCAAATACCTAGAGGAAGTAGGCAGGTAACCTACATGCAGGATGCTATTGATAACATTTAACAATGGACATGGTGCCAATACTTCCCAATCAGACATGGGTGCAGTAGGTTCCCTGTGGCACCAGCATTTCTCCTTTATTTGCCTGATGTTAGGGACATCTGGAGGATGCTCAGGGGTAGGTCTGGGACAGCTGGGAAAAGAGGGATACATTTGGAAGTCAGAGGATGATGCGGGTTACCAAGCAATATAAAGTATTCCAATATTTTAACAAGCTGTTTGGCTAAATTGATGTCTACTAGTGGGTTATCAGCCCTTTCCACATGGGTGAAGCGTGCTCTTTCAAGAAACAATCGCGTGTGGTGTAGACTGCAGCAAGCCTGAGCAGCCTGCACTCCTGGGGAGTTGCAGTGCAATGGATTTTTGTGTCCATTAAAAATATCATTTTTAAAAACTATTCTTTAACACTGTGTGGATGAAACAGAACAGATCTGCAGGATGATCATGAGAATTTGTCATCACATGAGATTTCATACCCAAGTAGCTAGTGCGTTATAACACTAATGCCTCAGGTGAAAAACCTGAGTTGCTTTTGACCTCTTCATTCACTCATTTCTCCGTTTCATTTATTTATTCAACACGACTGAAGGCTACTTTTGTTCTTTACATTTCACTACTTATTTCCCAATATCTTCATTCTTGGGCTATCCATCTCCATTTCCCAATTAATTTCTCTCTGAAGAGTACCTGAGCCTGACTTTCCTGCTCTTTGACATCACACAGTAATTCTCAAAACTCATTTGCTGTTTTGTTTATCTGTTTAACAATTATTGGACACCTTCCAGGCACCGGGCACTGTGATAGGTGCAGGTATAGAAAGACTTATGAGATAGCTTCTTCTTACTGTCCTCAAGTAGCTCACTATCTAAATGGACCCAACCATCCACTGACAAAAGTATTATTGAAATTCTGGTGGACACCATTTCGCTCAGTCCTTAGAGAAGGCAATTGAATGGTCTTCTCTCTTTTTTGTTTTTTTACCCTCTCTCCTCATGCTACTGTAGAGGTTTCCTTGGCATCTCACATTAGGCCTATTTGGTGTTATTGTATACATATTGGTTTTCATCCATGGTTCCTGGTTCATAACTCTCATAGCCCTTGTTATAGTCTTTTATTATAATGTTGGGTGTGTTAGGCCTCAGAAACGTAATCTCTATGACCTTCTTCTGTCTTTTTTTACCTCCCCAAGGTGGGACCCTAATCTGATTATGGGTCAGAAGACCCTCATTCCAGAGAGGGTCCTGCCCCATACACTGGGGGAAGGAATGCTACACAGAGAGGCCAGGAGGAACCTGAACAGACAGGCCTTTCTGGGTTTAGATCACACACTTTTTGTCCAATCACATTTTTACATGGTTGTCAATCATACCTCTGCAATGAAGCCTCAAAAAATCTAAAGAGGACAGAGTTCAGAGAGGTTCCAGGTAGCTGAACATGTTGAGATTCCTGGAGACTGGTGCTCCCAGGAAGGGCATGGAAGCTCCTCACCCTATACATCTCTTCATCTGTATCCTTTGTAATATCTTTTATAATAAACAAGTAAATGTAAATAAATATTTCCCTGAGTTCTGTGAGCAAATGAATCGAACCCAAAGAGGGGTTCTTGGGAACACCAACTTGAAGCTAGTCAGTCAGAAGTTCCAGAGGCCTGACTTGCCACTGGTATCTGGGGGTTGGGGGGAAGTAAGTTTTGGGGATGGAGCTCCCAACCGTTGGGATCTGACATTATCTTCAGGTTGATAGTTTCAGAATTGTATTAGGGGATGCCCAGCTGGTGTTCACAGCTTGGTGTGTAGGAAAAATCCCTCACATTTGGTCACAGATGTCTTTTTCTGTGTTGGCGATTGTTGTGTCCACGTGGAGTTTAGAGAAAAGCACAGTTTGAGAGTTTTCCCCAAAACAGGCTGTATTAGTCAGGATTCCCCAGAGAATCAGAATGAATAGGATATAGATAGATGGATAGATAGATAGATATAGACATATAAGAGAAGGTTTATTGTGGGAATTGGCTCACATAATCATGGAGGCTGAGAAGTCCCACAATATGCCATCTGCAAGCTGCAGACCCAGGAGAGCTGGTGGTGTAATTTGGTCTGAGTCTGAAGGCCTGAGCACCAGGTGGGCTGATGGCAATTCCCAGTCTGGGGCTGAAGGCTTGATAATCAGGAACTGTGAAGTCTAAGGGCAGGAGAAGATGGATGGAACAGCCCTTGTGCTTTTTTCTATTCAGGCCTCAGTGGATTGGATGAGGCCCACCCACATCTCTACTCAGAATAGTGATTCAAATGTTAATGTCTTCAAGCAACTTCCTCACAGACACACCCAGAAATAATGTTTAACAACCTATCTGGGCATCCCTTAGCCCAGTCAAGTTGAGACATAAAATTAACCATCACAAGGGCCTTGTTCTTGTTCTATGTTTCAAATTCCTTATTGCACTACCTTGGACCATGTCATCTCTTCAGTCCCTCCATGCCCTACTCACTTCCCTTCATAGCTTTTGATCCAAATCCACTTTCCCCTGCTCAGCCTCCTGCAGTCTCATGTCTTCCCTTTCACCAGGAAAACTTTCACCAACCCAGCTCATCAAGGCCTATAGCTTTTTCTGAGCTGTTGCTACTGAGATCACACTTCATCTTGTACCCTCTGGCGTTGGCTGGTATGTAATGTTAACAAGTTTCCTAAAGGGTCAAGTGCAATGTGCAACTCCACATCCAGGAATGGAAGGATGCTGCTCAACAAAGAGGAGCATCAGACTGACCAAGCAAAGGGAATTGGGGGAAAGATAAAAGGAGAGAAGGGCAAGGTACTTTTAATTTTAACTTTTCTATTTTAAACTTCTAAGAGGCTGTGAATAGGGGTGAGTTCTGAAAGCAGTGCTGTGCAGGTGGGACCATGGAGACTAGTCTGGTTGAGAGGCTGGGAAAATGATGCCTTGGAGTGCATTCAGGTGGCTTTCCCCTCAATGTACTGCCAAACCTGTGCCACACTGAGCACAGAAGACAGTGGGTGAGTTTAGACATGAGTGACGCAGCTCCTCAATGTCTCTTGCTCAGAGTTCCATGGTTAATGTTGTTTATGGGGAAATGGGAGCCAGACAAGACCTCTCACTTGGTCCTGGTGCCTTTAAATGATTAGAGTAAGAAAGGGGCCATGTTTTCAAGGATCCATCTACTGCCATATGAGGAGATTATTATATACCAAATGTTATGTGTTGAATTTTGCCCCTTTTCCCCTCCAAGAAAAGATATATTGAAGTCCTAACCCCCAGTACCTTTGAATGTGATCTTATTTAGAAGTAGGGTCTTTACAGGAGCAACCAAATTAAAATGAGGTCATTAGGATGGTCCCTAATCCAGTGTGATTGGTGTCCTTATAAAAAGGGGACATTCTGGGCACAGAGACACAGGGAGAAGGTGGCTGTGAGTGGTGCATCAACAAGTCAAGGCATGCCAAGGATTGCTGGCAAACACCAGAAGCTACGAGAGGAAAGAAAGAATTCTCTAAAGCTGTCAGACAGAGCATGGCCCTGTTGACACTTTGATATCGGATGTGCAGCCTCCAAACCTGTGAAGCAATAAATTTATATTGTTTCAAGCTCCCTAGTTTTTGGTACTTTGCCAAGGCAGTCCTAGCAAACTGGTACCTCCTTACTTTGTCAGCAGTCTGCTGTGGACCTGTCTACAGCCTACCACAGGCCATATAATAACAGATAGGCTGCTTCTGCTTAGAGTGTATTGTGCAGATACATTTGCACATAAGGTCAGTGCTCATCTACAGGCTAATAACACCTTCTCTGGTACAGAACAGATTCCAGAGGCAATACAATGTCTTCTTTGTTATTCTAGAGCAGCACCATCCAACACACCACTAACCACTAGCCATGTATGGCTCTTTATAATCAGATTTAAATTCAAGTTAATTCAAATTATTAAATTAAAAATTCAGTTCTTTAGACACATTAGCTAGATATCAAGTGCTCAATAGTCACAGTGGCTAGTAGTTACTGTATTGGACAGCGCAGACACAGAACATGTTCATCATCATAGGAAGTTCTACTGCACAGCACTGTTCCAGAGAATGAGGTATTCTACTCAGCTGAGAGTTCTAGTTAACAGAGAAATACTAAATATCCTTAAAGAAAAAAAGAGATGCAAATGAAAAGAATCTGATACAGTTAATTCTGAAACTGTACTTTAATAATTCTAAAGGGGTGTTATAATCTTAAATAGTTTAGGTGTTAAAGTATGACTTTCAACACTCACTGTACTGGCAGATGGAGAGTTGGGGTGATTGAATGCTAAATAAATCAGCATTTGCTGTCTCAACTATGGCCCAAATACAAAACCTAACCAAGTCTGGGGAATAATTTAGGAATGTTTAAAGTCGTTAAGATCATCAGATCTGACTCTAGCAAAGCAAAATAAACACAACCCTCCCAGCCTGATTTGGAACCGGTTCTACTGCCTTCTAAGTCAAAGCTAAATCCACTGAGTTTAAATATATTACCAATGTTTTTCTTCATTTGTTCTGTTTATTCTCACTTCTATGTTTTTTTTTTCAGTGTCGGTGTCATTGTTTTCTGTATCCTAATTGCTCGCTGTCTCAGAGCCATTGGACTTTTAAGGACGGGATAGTCTAGGATGTCTCTGTGCCTCTAGTCTGGAATTCAACAACAGTGTCTATAGGATGGTCGCCATCCTTCATGGGAACGTAATCAGTGGCGGAGCCTATCTAGCAGTTTGACACCGCTACCACCATTTTTCTTGCCCCCTTATTTTTATAATGGAATTTTTACATTCTTTCCAAACCTTTGGGTCAGAGTGACATTTAGTTTGTCCCTCTGACCTCTAGCTACAATTTTGTTTGTCTGGCCTACAGAGAAGGGGACTAAATTTCCCTTTTTTATTGTGGTTAGAGGGCTTACCAAGGGACAATGGTAGGAATGTAGCTCTGAATTCTTAAATTATGCATAACTAAGTAATACTTTACAGACAGACGGGACTCCAAAAATGTTCTTAACTGACTGGTTGGCTTAAAGAAATTAACACACAAAAATTTTTGTCTGTATTTAAGAGAAATGTTGTACTATAAATTTAAAATAAATTAGTGGAGAAGGAACCTCACCACAACTTCTAAGGAAGTAAAGTCACTATACGTATTCAGTTTTATTGAGAACAGTGATTTGGACATTTATTTCTTTTGCTCCATAAGAAAAATATTGTGTCAGTTATGTTGCTAAGAAATACAGAACTGATTGGGCTCTGATGAAGCTTATTAGGGTGGTGTGACTAAGAGGTTCACCTGGAGAAACAGGCTGAGACTCTGCTTGTGCCCTGTGAATTCCTTAGCAAGACAGGCCAGTGGGACCCATTGGGATGCTTACCTTTCCAAGGCCAGCAAGCCGATGATGTGATTGACAGATTATTATGTCAATTAAGAGTAAAGATGAATAGATGAAACAAAAGAAAGAAGTTTAATAGAAGAACATTTTTTATGTTTAAGGTAGAGAGGTTCTTCTATATTTCCTATTCACTCTTCACTCTTGGCAGTTTGCACTTCCTCCCGGCATGGGAGATACATGGACAGTTCCTATGTTAAGAAATTCAATAAATAAAAATCTAAACAAAAAGACCAAGAGCATTTTAGAAGAAGAGCTAGTATGAACATACTTTCCAAATTACCAATGCATAAATGCGCAGGATTTCTTTGAGTAATGAGATTTGGCAGAGAATGTCTGTTCTGCTTTTATGCAAATTAATTTTTTCTTTTCCGTTTTGGTTTACCTCATTATTCACTCATGTTGGTTTATATGGGTTGTTTTTCTCTTATATTGGAGCTTTTATTGCAAGTTATGGACAATTCTCAGTCTCCGCTTCCAAATTTATACCTCCAGCGCTAACCTCTTTCTGAGACTGTAGATCCATATACCTCATCATCTACACAGCTTCTCCGCTTGGTGGTCCCAAGGACATCTCAGACTTAACTCTGTCCAAAACTGTTCTTCAACCCCAAATCTATTCTACCAACAGTTTTTTCACATCTGTTTTTGGTAACCCCAGCATTCCAGTTGCTTAGCCCAAAAGCCTTAGAGTCAATGTTAACTTTTTTTCCCCCACATCCCACATCTTCCCAGTCAGGAAATTCTCTTTCAAAATATGTCCAGAATCTGTGCACTTCTTACCATCTCTACACATTGATTGGCATCATGATCTCTCTCCTTGGTCAGTGTTGTGACAGTCACCTAGCAGTTCTCTCAGCTTCCAACCTTGCCTATTACAGTTTCTTGACCCATCAGCCAAAGTTTAGGAGCCATTGGGGGGTTTTGGGCACAAGAGTAACATGATCTAACTTATGTTTTTGAACAACCTCCTTTCTCCAATATCACTCACTCACTAAGGCCCACTGTAAACACTTCATTTAAAATCACAAACTACCCTTCCCTCAGCATTCTCAGTGACCTTAGCCTGATCAATTTTTCTAGCACTAAGCACTTTTTCTCATAATATTATTTATTTGTCATATTTATGACTGTCTTTCATTCTTCCTTCCCCCTGGAATGTAAGCTATATGAAGGTAGATATTTTGTCTGTTCACTGATAATATTCCAAGTATTGGAATTACATGTAGTACCCTGTAGGCACCCAATATATACCTGTTGAATGATTAAAAACAATTTCCTTTGTAATCCATCCAGGGATCTTCAAATATGTACAGTGAAGTCCACATTTTTTTCTCCCTGCTCCTAGAAAAATTCTTGACCAGGTCCTTTAGCTTTTCCAATTAGAGTTAGGTAGTGAAAAGGTCTTGGGCCACTTCTTGTCACAGAGATAGAATTATTTCAGTGTTTTAAGAGACCCAGTTCCAAGTAATAATAAAGTTCAGACCTTTAGTCAAATTCAAAGTGTCTCCCCCTTGCCTAGCTTTGGAATCCTGGAATGAGGAAGGAGCTCAGTGGCTTTGGTTCCATGTCTCCACCTTGTTCTTCTCCTGCAACCCCCGCTCTCTAGCCCAGGCTTCTGATTCCTTCAGAATTGGGAAAAAGGAATTATGGAAATGCACGTTATTCAGAGATTGGTATCTTCACAATATGTCATTAGTGTTGAAGAGGCAAACTCATATCTTTCCGTTGGAATACATTCTGTGGGTTTCTAGGAAACTCCCCACTGGGAACTTCCAGTGACTAGTCCTGTGATGTGGGACATGGCCGGCCACTCGACAATGCATACTCCTGGTCCCTGGGCATCTGGCTGTCAACCCCACAAGACTCTCTCTGGTAAGCCTCTTAAGCAAGGTCGCTTTGAAGATGGCTCCAGCCTGGCTCCCACAAGACCCACAAGATCCATGGTTGCTGGGAACCTCTCCTCCATCCTTGCCTGTGTGAAAGTGCAGCTCACTCCCAGTGCCACCCACTTTCTGTGGGTGCTGCTCCTTAGTGTGGCTGAGCCACAGCCTAGATAGCCTTTACATCTTTCGTTGGCATCAGACACCAGTCCATGGAGCAGATGCCTGAGCCCCTCACTAGATTTTGAAGTGTGGGGATAAAACACCCCTCATCTTCCCCTTTGTGGGAGAGACAGGGTAAGGGGCAGATGCAGAGCATAAGGGAAATTCTTGCTCTTGATCTTTTCAACTCCAAACCTGTTGCACCCTCGAAATGGGTGATAAGCCATGGATTAACAAGAGGGGTTCAGGGTACCTCTTTGCAAGTCATGTGGGAATACTTGGGATCTATTATTTAATTGTCAGCCTATGGAAAGATCAAACAGAGATAGAATGAGCCATATTTGAGCATCCCCTTACAACTTTAAAATGTAAAGACATGAGTTGGGGTTGTCAGGACGTCTTCCAAATCTCCCATCCTCCCATCGCTGCCTCCTTCCAGGCTCAGGGCCTTCCTGTGGCTGCTGGCTCTTCCTCCATTTCAGGTCTTAGCCTAGATGTAGGACAGAGCCTGTATCTGCTTGGTTCACTGTGGCCTAGTACAGAATCTGCACTAGGCTCATGCTCAGAAATGGTAGGGGACACCACAGTGTAGTTTAGTGCTCAGTCCTGGAGCCACACTGCCCGGTGTGAACATCTGTTGTTTACTAGCTGTGTGCTCTCAGGAAAGTTTTCAAATCTCTCTGTGCTTCAGTTTCCTCGGCTGTAAAATTGGGACAACATTAGTACCAAATATTAAGTGTTGGATAAATTAATACAAATAAATGCTTTAGAGGAGTGCTTGGCACATAGTAAGTGCTTTAAAAGTGTTTGCTATTATTATAAACTGCATGAGTGAAGCATTGTTTACATAGGAGGTGAAGTGTTTTTAGGGAATATTCAATGAACAAAGAGTTACTTTTTTTCACCACAAGCCAGGGAAAATTGGTACAGTGTGTTTCAGGAAATACGAGTTATCCGCAATGCCCTGGAGCTGAGAGGTGCCCCCTTGTTTCTGCATTGCACACGTCTGGGCAGAGAACATTTGCAATAGCAATCTAGCTTAGTGTTTCAAGCACAGGCTTGGGAGGCAGACAGATCAAGATCAAATCTTGCCTCTTTCAGTTATAAAGTTGGTGATATTGGAAAATTATTCTATTTCTCTAAGGTTCAGCTTCTTTATACAGGCATACCTCATTTGATGTCACTTTGCAGATACCATGTTTTTTAAAAGTCAAAGGTTTGTGGCAACTCTTTGTTGAGCAAGTCTATTGGTACCACTTTTCCAGCCATATGTGCTCACTTTGTGTCTGTGTGTCACATTTTAGTAATTCTCACAATATTTCAAATATTTTCATTAGTGTTATATGTTATGGTGATCTTTGATCAGTGATGTTTGATGTTGCTATTGTCATTGCTTTGGGGCACCATGAACTGCACCCGTATAAGACAATGTACTTAACAAATGCTGTGTGTGTTCTGACTACTCCTTTGACCAGATGTTCCCCCATCTCTCTCCCTCTCCTCAGGCCTCCCTATTGCCTGAGACACAACGATATTGAAATTAGGCCAATTAATAACCCTACAATGGCTTCTAAGTATCAAGTGAAAGGAAGACTCACACACCTCTTATTTTAAATCGAAAGCTAGATATGATAAAGCTTAATGAGTAAAGCATGTTGAAAGCTGACAGAAGCCAAAAGCTAGGCCTTTTGCACCAGTTAGCCAAGTTGTGAATGCAAAAGAAAAGTTATTGAAGGAAATTAAAAGTGCTATCCCAGTGAACACACTAATGATAAGAAAGCAAACAGCCTTATTGCTGATAGGGAGAAAGTACTAATGGTCTGGATAGAAGATCAAACCAGCCACAACATTCCCCTTATTAAGCCAAAGCTTAATCCAGAGCAAGGCCCTAACTCATCGATTTTGTAAAGGCTGAGAGAGGTGAGGAAGCTGCAGAAGAAAAGTTGGAAGCTAGCAGGGGTGGGTTCATAAGATTTAAGGAAAGAAGACATCTCCATAACATAAAAGTACAAGGTAAAGCTGCAAGTGCTGATGGAGAAGCTGCAGCAAGTTATCCAGGAGATCTGGCTAAAATCACTGATGAAGGTGGCTACACTGAACAACAGATTTTCAATGGAGATGAAACAGCCTTATAGTGGAAGAAGATGCCATCAGGACTTTCATAGCTAGAGAGGAGAAGTCATGGCTTCAGAGCTTCAAAGAACAGGCTAATTCTCTTGGTAGGGGCTAATGCAGCTGGTGACTTTAAGTTGAAGTCAGTGCTCATTTACTATACAAAAAATCCTAGGGCCCTTAAGAATTATGCTAAATCTACTCTGCCTGTGCTCTAGAAATGGAACAACATTTCTGGATGACAGCACATCTGTTTACAGCATGGTATATTGAATATTGTAAACCCACTGCTGAGATATACTTCTCAGAAAAAAAAGATTCCTTTCAAAATATTATTGCTCATTGAAAATGCATCTGGTCACCCAAGAGCTTTGATAGAGATGTACAAGGAGATGAATGTTTTCATGCCTGCCAACACAGCATCCATTCTGCAGCCCATGGATCAAAGAGTAATTTAGACTTTCAAGTCTTATTATTTAAGAAATACATTTTGTGAGGCTATTGCTGACATAGTGATTCCTCTGATGAATCTGGGCAGTTGACAGAAAACCTTCTAGAAAGGATTCATCATTCTAGATGCCATCAAGAATGTTAGTGATTCATGGGAAGAGGTCAAAATATTAATATTAACAAGAGTTTGGAAGAAGTTGATTCCAAACTCATGGATGACTTTGAGGAGTTCAAGACTTCAGTGGAGGAAGTACTTACAGATGTGGTGGAAATAGTATGGGAACTAGGATTAGAAGTGGAGCCCGAAGATGGTACTGAATTGCTGAATCTCATAAAATTTGTATAGATGAGGAGTTAGGATGAGCAAAGAAAGTGGTTTATTGAGGTAGAATCTACTCCTGGTAAAGATGTTGTGAATATTGTTGAAATGACAATAAAGGATTTAGAATATTAGATAAACTTATCTGCTAAAGCAATAGGAAGATCTGAGAGAACTGACTCCAATTTTGAAAGAAGTTCTAATGTGGGGAAAATGCTATCAAACAGCTTCCTATGTTACAAAGAACTCTTTCATGAAAAGAAGACTCAATGGATGTAGTAAACTTCATTGTTGTCTTATTTTAGGAAATCACCACAGCCACCTCAACCTTCAGCAACCACCACTCTGATCAGTCAGCAGCCATCAACATCAAGTGAAGACCCTCCACCAGCAAAAAGGTTATGACTTGCTGATGCTTCAGATGATCATATGTATTTTTTAGCAATAAAGTATTTTTTAACTAGAGTATGTAGTTTTTTAAAAGACATAATGCAATGCACTCTAATAGACTACAATACAGTGCAAACCTAACTTTTATATCCGTTGAGAAACCAAAATATTGTTGTGACTCACTTTATTGTGATATTCACTTTATTGCATGGTCTGGAACTAAAATTGCAATATCTCTAAGGTATGGCTATAATACTTAAAATGGAGGCAGTAGTAGTACCTACTCTCCAGGGGTGTTGTGAGGATTACATGATTTTGAATATGTGATAGTATTTGGCACATCATAAAGACTCAGAAAATGTAGTTATTATTAGTATTGTTGCTCATAATAGTAGCTAAAGCCTTACAAAAACAGTGGATAAGACCTCTGTACTTCAGACGTAAATTTTTAGAAATTGCATATAGAGTTTTTTTTTTGCAATTATTGCAATTTCATTTTGAAGAAAACCCAGGGAAAAAAAAACTCAGTATAAAATTAATAAAAAGTATTTCCATTCTCTGCTTATTTCAAGTGATACTTATTGCAAGTAGTTTCTAGTATATAACATATATCGGATTGAAAATGTGAGGAATGGTTTGAATCTTAAACATCCCTGAATTTATGGGCACATGAAGCACCTCCTCATAAAGGCATATTGAACTCTTAGTACTAAAGGCACTATGCAAATCAAAGGTACTGGTATTATTTCAAACAAACTCAACTACTGGAATAGCCCTCTTCTCACACAAATTTCTTAGTTTAAATTTGCAAAACACTATATGAAATTCTCAGTGTCTAGGGTACTGGAACTAATATGTTTGGATTACTTGAGAAATGCTGATGTCTAGTTAGTTCTACGATAATCTGGTTGAGAAAGACAGATTTCCATTTAGAAATTCTTTCATTTACATTAATTCCTTTGATTAAATTACACACTCATTTACTTTAAGCAGAGGGGCAAAAAAAGTTGATGAAGATACCTTCAGGATTACCTTTCTGCTCAAAGCTCTTGTCCTGAGTGCTGTACTCAGCAATTCCCTGATAGATCAATATCGAAGATTAAACATTTTGAGAACATTGTCTTGATCTAGTTTTTGGACAGTTCTTTTTGATTATGTATACTGGATGTGATGTCATTTTCTTATTTTCTCAAGGAAGCCAAATAATTAAGATAGTGTTTAGATTTTTTGTCAGTGTTTGTGGATGTTTAAGTAAAGCATTCAACAGGACTCCAAATCTGTGGTCACTTGTTTGCCCATGACAATCACATGTTTCTGCCACTGACCAGAAGTCTGAGGTTATTGTACTCTCTTTGATCTCCCCAGGCTGTGCTTCTAAATTGTTGGCTGTAGAATGTCAGAGAAATGCTGTTCCAAATGTCAGGGAGCCCTGTGGCTGTGGGCAAGTCGAGCCCTTGGGTTGTCTCCGCACCCTCCCTCTGTTTCCTATATGACTCTCTCTGTGCTTGGTCACTGGGGGTTCAGGCTGCTGTTTTCTCATCCCCACATTCCCACTCTAGATTCAGAGAGCCAAAGCTTGGGAGATGGAGAGTGTGGTAGAGAAAAGAATCTTGTCTTTGCATCTCTCAGTTCAGTGAGATGCTTGGTCAGGGTGTTTGGGAAGAACTCAGCCACCCACTCACTTTTCTCTTTTGCCATGCCTTTCTTATCATCTTTTCTTGTGATAAACCTTCTTCCCTTCATCCGAAAGCTTTTCTTCTTCTGTTACAGAGCCATGGTCTGCAGCAGCTGGACCTTGTAAATGAGCAAGAGGGAACAGATCTGAAGGTGACCTGGTTGAATTAAAAGTGCTGCATCTAAATATGTGCAGGTTGTAGGCTATGTTAATGGTGCCGTTTGGAGTTGTGTGTGCCTGCAACACTGCACAGGGTGACCTTATCCAGGACAATGATGCAACAGAAATTTAATGAAATTTAGATTTACTGGCCTACCTTTAGTATTGGCAACTGACTTCCTAATCAAAACTTTGTTTTGTGTGTATGAGAATACTTTTTTTTTTTTGGGACAGATCACTCTGTTGCCCAGGCTAGAGTGCCGTGGCATCAGCCTAGCTCACAGCAACCTCAAACTCCTGGGCTCAAGTGATCCTTCTGCCTCAGCCTCCCGAGTAGCTGGGACTACAGGCATG
>CAUYRT010085822.1:0-50778 GCA_963574885.1 Lepilemur ruficaudatus | reverse complement strand
GTTCCATTCCACTACCTGCTGTTTCACATAAAAAAAATCAACTCACTCTCACTCTCTCTCCCTCGCTCTCCCCCCCCCCTCCCTCCCCTGAAACATCACAACTCTTTGTTCTGGTTTCACTTTTTTGGTATCTGTCCTTTGAGAAAGGAATCTCCCCTCTTTGCTATGTCTGCTGCCTCAGTTTCCCTGCATGCCCTTCCCCTCCTCGGGCTGGGGTCTACCCTGCAGTCCAGACGTGACAGCAATGGGCGCCAGAGGACGGCTTTGCCAAGGGCCCAGGGGCCTCAAGCCTGCAGAATCCTACTCAAACATGCAAGCTTGAGAAATCTCTCCTTCCTGTCTCCTCTTGTTAAATGCCTGGTGTCAGATACCTGATTCCTTCTTGATTGTCACCTCCCGGCATTCATGTGAAAACCTCACCTGTGTAACGAGAAGGAGCCTCCCTACCTGGTGTTTCTTCCTCCTGATGGTTCCCTCTCAACTCAGCTCTGTTTGTTTCCTGCATCCCTGGAGCCTTTGGGGGACACAGATTGTCAGAACTCTAACCCTCCTCATGCGCTTAAAAAGGAGAAAACATAGTAGCTACAAACAAACCGGGGAAACCTGGGAATTAAAAACAAATCGACTGACAAGTGGCAGTTCAGCTGGGATGTGAAAAAAAAGAGAAAAAAAGGTTCAGTCTCCTAATTCAACGAGCCCAGTTGAGGTTATTTTGAAAGTCATTGACTGCTCTGGCTGTAACAGCAATATAGACCAAACTCAATCATTATCCCCATCTTGTTGAGTTTTTCTTATTGAAGTTTCTAGATCTGGACTCTGATGATAAAACAGCAGCTACAAATAATATTCTTTCCTCCTTAGCAAAGTGGTGGCATTCATTATGAGATAATTTTTTTTTTCTAAATGAACTCTAGCACCTTCATCCTCCTGGAGCAAATGTCAGCATAGCTGAGATGTGGAAAATTCCGAGGGAAAATTCTGAAGTTTTTCCTTTTGGGAATTTGTGTTAATTATAGGGCCAAACACAGTGCCAGCTCAGTCCCTTTCTATGGGATCTATACCATTTGCTTCCTAATTCCCTTCTGAATACAGGCGATGAGAAGAATTTATGTCCTATAATGATTCATGTATAAGATAAAATTGTCCTTTCATTTCTGTTCTGACCCCCTCCCAAATCCGCTATCTACGTCTACCACAGGCATCTTTTTATTCACGCATCTGGTCACTGCCCTTCCCTGTGTGTAACCTTCAAAGGCTCTGCATGATCTGTAGCAAAGATGGCAAGATCTCACCTTGCATTCTGGTGGGTTGGGATCGACAACACCCGTGCTAAAAGGATTCTGAGGCTGCATCTGAGTTCCACGGAAATGCTGTGATTGATTAGATGTGTCTGCCATGGACCTGGGAAGGGGCGTGGCGATGTGTATGTCATGTTTAGAGGACATGATCGAATCTTTGCCAGGCTGTGTGTGCCCCTCCATGCAGTATCCCACAGTCCAGTAGGACAGAATTTCTTCTAGTTTCCTCAGAGGACATACTTGTCTCCAGGCTTTTGCACTTACTGTCCGTCTACCTGGATCATCCTGTTTCCAACTTCTTTTCCCAATTTAGTTTTATTTGAATTTCAAGATTGGGTGAAGATTCATCTTCCTAGAGAAATCGTTTTTCTGCTTGCTTTGCATGTGGACGAGGTACTGTGCCTCTGTGCTACTGCTGTAAAGTATCGCTGCGCCTATCATCCTACGTAACCCACTGTATTATAGTTACCTGTGCAGGTGTCTGCTTCCTCCAAGAGCCTACAGTGTCTCTGAGGGCAGAGGTATATTTAATTTTTCTCATTAATTACCTAACATAGTGCTTGAGCTTTAGCCAGCATGTAATAATTGTTTACTAAAGAAAAAGAATGAGTGAATGAAGAAATGGTGTATTTCCTACAGGTGTGAAAAATAAAACAGAACTCACTGGTTGTGCATTTTATAATAATCAATAAGGAAATATAAAAAAATTATGAAAAAACCCACACAGTAATGATGGATAATTTTAGTGATTTTTTTTTTTATTTGTTGTCATTCATTCTTTTAGTACTGCAGAGGAAAGGAAAGTATCTTTTCTCACCCATCACAAGGTTTATGGCTGAAACTCCAATAACAAAAGACAGATTCATAAGAGAAAAACATGCACATTTACTTAAAAAGTTTTATAGGAGCCTTTATAAGGTAATGAAGACCCAAAGAAACAAGCAAATGCTTAGACTTGATGAAGAGTGGACAGTCATGGAGAAACATGATTAGAAGACAAAAAAATATGATCTAATGGTAATAAACTGGAGGGAACTTAGCAAGGCATGTTTGTTCAGATTCTTCTCTGTGTCTCCCTGTGTCCTAGAGATAAGAATCTTCCTCTCGTCTGTGTATCGGAAAGGCACCTCTTATGACCTGCTTCATGAGAAGAGGGCGAGGGGAAGGTAAGAGTGACTCCTGCATCTGCTATTTTCTCAAATGCCGGGGTGCCATATTTTGGGGTACCATATTTTGGGGTGCCGTGCCCTGAACTCTATCAGTACATTGATTTAGAGTTAAATTCAAGGTTGTTTTTTTTGCAATGCTCCTAGACTGTTTTGGTGAAAACCTGCTATCTTTTGCCTGCTTTACTTTTTCTCAAAATAACATTCAAATCTATGTCTGTGTAGATTGATACACATATAAAAAAACAAAAAATATACATAGTTTGTTTACCACATGTCCTTACATTTGTAGTACATGGAATGAAATATGAATTTCTAGAGCTCTTAAATATATTTATTCATTCATCAAATATTTACTGAGCATCTACTATGTTTGATGTGCTGGGAATCTAGTGGCACAAGAAACAAACACAACACACAACCTGGTACAGCTCTCAGCCTAATTTGCCCTGTCTCTGACTTTTCCTCCAGTTTTGGTGGGTTGAGTAGCTTCCAGTTACCTTGGAGCTATCACATTGAGGGAGTGAGTCTGAGCAAGGTTACACCCCGAGAGTAAACACCCCCTTCCTCCTGAGAGCTGAAGCAGCCAGGGGGTGCATCTCTGTGGCAGGTCAGTCCAAGTGGACGTATGAGGATTCTGGACTAACCCACACCCCACTGAGGTTCCCTTGCTCTGGGACCTGTTCCGCTCCTGCCTCACGGCTTCTGGATGATGTCAGAGGAGATTGCTCCCATATGTCAGATGACAAGACTTGGGCCCTTGAGAAAAAGAGAGAGAAGATTGGAAGTGGACAAATTTCAGCTAAACCGAATTATTTAAATTTTAAATGAAATTGTCAAGAAAGCTAGTTTCAAATGAAGTCGAAAGGCATAGATATTTATATTTATTTTCCTAAATAAAAATTAGTTGCTTATTTAAGAATTGAATAGATTCCACTGTTTTTCTCTTCTGAAAGGCATTAGAGTAGTTTTGAAGTTGTGATTACTTTAATAAAAGAAATGACTCAGATCGAAAGAGAGTTGTCATCTTCAGAACTGCTCTTGCCCCAATTTAGTCTTATCCTGAGCACTTGCTTTAAAGCAGGGGAGTGAGTTCATGACTGCAGTTAACCCCTGTCATTTTGGGATAATAACTTTAGTATTTATTTGTATTTTTATAATTCACTTCCAAAATAACTTTGCAAACAAAGTCTGTATACTCTTTTTATGCAGGAGGAAATGAAGGATGAGAAGGTTGTGTGTTTGTCCAAAGTGGCCCAGTTGAGGAAGGGGGTGTTTGCCAGGACTTCAAGTCCTGGGTGCGTTCTAGGACCCCTGCTGCCTTACAAGGCAGGCACCGGCTCAGCTCCCAGGACTCACTCTGTCCCATGTTCTCCTCTCCTAAGAATTCCACTGGGGACCAGGAGGGTGGGAGAAGATGGGAAAATAATACTCTTAGAATGACAGAGCCATGCTCAGGAAACAGCGAGCAAAGGAAAAATTAGGAGAGCAGTGGGAGATGAAGGTGGAAAGATAGGTTGGGTCTAAAATGTTAAAGTGCCCCAAATGCTAGGCAAAGGAGATTTTCTCACTTCATTACGCAAGGAGGAACCATTAAGGGTTTTGGACAAGATGAAATAACATAGGAAAATTAATGTAGTGTGTAATGGATTAGATAAAATAACAGATTTAGAGGCAGGGAGAAGAGTTAGGTGAGCCAATACGATAGTCCAAGCAAGAAGTACTGCTTAGCGTGAACTTGGAAAACAGTGATGTAAACAAGGTTGTGATTTAACATTCGATAAACAAATTTTTACTAATCACATAAATTCTAGCACTGTGTTAAAGGCCTGAGGAATGAGAGAGAGGTGTTTAAACAGCCTACAGTCTTGTGGTGGGAAACCAGCATGGGCAGAAGTGCGTGGAGGTCTTGGAGCTATTACATAAAGCCCTGGAAAGGAGTCCATTTGGTATGTGCTCTGTGACTGAACTTGGGCTGCAGGTAACACTTGATGCAGGGACAATGGAAGTATAGTTGGGAGGACCTGAGGACAAGTCAGATTTGTGTGGAGAAAGAAAGCAAAGAACACCGGCGATGTTCAACATAAATGACTAAGGAAGGTGACGTACAAAGAACAACTAAAAGGTGGCAGAGCTTTTTAGGGGAAGATGCATTTGTTTTGAGGGAGAATTCCATTTTAAAATTCCAACCAGTTATCCCAGCAGATATGTCTAATAGCCTGTTAGACACACAGAATTGGGATTTGAGGAAGAGTTCAGAGCCGACACTATTGATCCAGAGCACGCTCTCACAGGGGTGACAGTAGGAGCTAGGGTCATCGCCATGGATACAGAAGCAGTGATTGGATTGCATTTGTTTGTGTAGCAGGATTGATGAAGGGAGAGTTAATCTTCTAAATTTAAGGCTGTGAAAATATGAATCAGGTGAATTTTTTAAAGTTGAAGTACATTTACAACTTACCTTATATATAAAAAAAGAAAAAACTGGAACTCTCTATACACCACTCTGTATTGGTTCTGAAGCCCCATGGAGCTTTTGGCTGAGCAACCATATAGAATGCACTAGAATGAGAAGTCATAGAAAAAAAGATCAAACTAAAGTTTTTAAGCCAAATTATAGGACAACAGGAGTTTGGAAATAGTTAAGCTAAAATCATATCAGGTGGCACTTATATTAGTGTTCAGAGGTTGTACCAAAATTCATGGTCAGAACTGGAAAAGGTTAGTCCAGAGACTGGTTTCTGGCAAGGGAAGGACCTGTGTAATGGGATGGACTCTGCAAGGGCATGTTCAAATTCTGTCTTGTGGAGCAGCACAGGAGTACATTTCCACCGTGTAAGAGACAGCGCTGTGTCTTTGCCTTCATTATACTCTGGTTTTCAGGCGAGCTCCTGCCTGCCAGAGTGCCATGCCCAAATCTGAATTTATTCATTTGTCCATCCATTACTTAATTAATTTATTGCTCACTCCATTCATGCCTCCTTCATTCCTTCATTCATCCGATGTGCATCGAGCTCCTGCAAAGTAGAACATACTGTTCCAGGCACCCTGGGGGCACAAGTGTGAAAATAGGTGTATTGCACACAGTTTGCTGTGGAGACAGATGTGAATATACCTAATCATTATATAAACAATGGGTTTAATGCTTTGTAGGAGGAATATATGTCCAATCACATGGGACCACTCAGGAGAGCGTATTTGGAGAAGGTTTCATATAAGAGGTAACCTTTTAACCTTGGCTGAAAGGGTGAGTAGAAGTTTGTTAAGTTGAGCAGTCAGGGTGAGCCTGGGGTAGAGCCCTTCTGTGCAGGGAACAACACATGCAAAGAATATGGATATTTGCGGGTGGGTCTGTTCAGGGAATGCCAAGCAGGGTCCACAGCAGACTTGCTGGAAGGTGAGGCTGGAAAATCAAGCGAGGGTCAGATAAGGAAGGGTCCATTCTATCATGCAGAAGTCAGGGTTCCTTTTATTTAAACTTGAACCCATTGATCGGGGACCTTCCTAATTCTAGTATAGTAATTCTAATGGTTCCCATTGATTATTAATTGATAAAAATTAACAACCAGTAGTCATTGAATCAATATTTGTCTTTGGCACTTATAACCCCCCATTGCAATTTGACATGGAAAATAACTTTAAAAGCAACCATCCTGCTACTCACTAGCTCATTACTGTTAGTATTGATTTGCGTCCAGAGTAGACCAGAAAATGGCACAAAGTGAATCTGGTCTCTGAGCTTCATTTCAACAAGGATAATATATGTTTAAACCTTCCTTCTTAAAAAACAACAACAATGCTTTTACTATCCTGGGATATTAAAATACCTATCAATACACTCTTGGCCATAAGCACGACTTTAATTTTTTTTCTGAAAAAAAGTTAAAGTAAGGAATAATATGGATAACAATCTTAAGGACCAAGAGATTTATTTTGTTTTTGTTAATTTCATTAATTGTTGTGTCCAAGTCTCTTCTTAAGAACTAAGAAATTATTTAGTGTGGAATACTTTACTTATTTCAAAATTAAATGCCAGTTGTTGTGCTTGGTATAAGAGTACAATGATTCTAGGACCCACTGAAGATTTTCAATCTGAGCTCTGAGGCTGTGGTTTATCTTGTTCAGTTTTTAGACTCTCCACAAAAACATTTCCATAAAGAAAAATATCCTCAGCTAAGGAACATGAAGGAACGCCAAGCACTTAGCTGATCTTTGTAAATTGGCAGGCTTAGAAAAACATCTTCCAACTGATTTTCAGACACAGCATTAGCAATCAACAAATATTTTCTGAGCATTGCATATACACATGAAGAATTTCTTTGAAATAAGATGCTAGAAAAATAGGATGTGCTCTTAAGGGTGATGTTGGACCCTGCTTCTTCTTGGAGATATAATGTGCCTATTCCTAGTCTTTCATATAGCTTTGTGAAAGTGGCAAATGAAATTTTAGGGGGGAAATGGTATAAATCAAATGAATGCCCCTTTCTGTTGCTCAAAGAGAAAGATACAATTTAAACTGTGATTCAGTATTAAAGTTTCCATCATGTGTGTGCACCTGCTTGTGTGCCTGTGGGGGTGTGTGTGCGTGTGCCTATTTGGAAACTGAGGATGAACATAGTTAGAAGGTTGGATTCAAAACAATGTCAGTGAATAGCCTTGAAAAGAATAAAATACTTAGGAATAAATTTAACCAAGGAGGTTAAGTATCTGTGCACTGGAAGCTATAAAACATTGATGAAAGAAATGGAAGAAGACAAAAATATCCCATGTCCATGGATTGGAATAATTAATATTGCTTAAATGTCCATACTACCTAAAGTGATCTATAGATTCAGTGCAATCTTCTTCAAAATTCCAATGGCATTTTTCATAGAAATAGTAAAAATAAACCTAAAATTCATATAGAATCACCAAAATTCTCAAAAGTCAACGCAATCTGGATTAGTAAGAACAAAGCTAGAGGCATCACTCTTCTTGATGTCAAACTATATTACAGAGTTATAGTAATCAAAACAGTACAGTACTAATATTAAAACAGGCATATAGACCAATAGAACAAAATAGAGAGCCCAGAAATAAACCCACACATAAACAGTTAACTAGTCTTTGACAAAGGTGCCAAGAATACACAATGGGGAAAGGATAGTCTGTTTAACAAATGGTGGTGGGAAAACTGGATATTCACATGCAAAAGAATGAAATTGGACCCTTATCTTAAACTATACACACACACAAAACTCTAAATGGATTAAAGACGTAAGTATAAGACCTGAAACTATAAAATTCCTAGAATAAAACAGAGAGAAAAAGCTCCTTGACGTTGGTCTCAGTGATGGTATTTTTGGGTATGACCCCAACAGCATAGAAAACAAAGTAAAAGAAGACAATTGCAACTGCATCAAACTAAAAAGTTTCTGCACAGAAAAAAAAGTCAACATAATGAACAAGCAATCTACAAAATGAAAGAAAATATTTGCAAGCCATATATCTGATAAGAGATTAATATCCAAAATATATAAGGAACACATAAACTACTCAATAGCAACAAAATACCCCCAACAAACAACAAAAACAGCCCAAAAACCAAAAAATAAGTAATGTAGTTTAAAAATAGGCAAGGGACCTGAATAGACATTTTCAGGAGGAAACATACAGATGGACAACAGGTAAATGAAAAGGTGTTCAACATCATTAATCATCAGGGAAATGAAAATCAAACCACAATAAAATATAGTATCACCTCACGCGTGTTAGGATGGCTAACATCAAACATATAAGAGATAATAAGTGCTGGCAAGATGCAGAGAAAAGAGAATCCTTGTACACTGTTGGTGGGAATGTAACTTGGCATAGCCATTGTGAAAACCAGTATAGAGGTTCCTCAGAAAGCTAAAAATAAAACTATCATATGATCCTAGCAATCCCACTATTGGGTATATAGTCAAAGGAAATGAAATCAGTATCTTGAAGAGATATCTACACTCTCATGTTCATTATAGAATTATTCATAATAGCCAAGGTATGGGAACAACATTCCTGTCTATGGATGGATAAATACAGAAAATGTGGTATAGACATATACGTTAGAACATTATGTAACCATAAAGAAGAAGCTATTCCTGCCATTTGCAACAATATAGATGAACCTGGAGGATGTTATGCTAAGTGAAATAAACCAGATAAAGAAAGATATTAATAAATAATATATGATCTCATTTATGTGTGGAATCTAAAAAAGTCAAATTCATAGTAACAGAGTAGGATGGTGGTTACCAGGGGCTGGGGGTGGTGAAATGGGAAGATGTTGGTCAAAGGGTACAAACTTTCAGTGACAAGATGAATAAGTTCTGGGGATCTAATATACAGCATTGTGACTATAGTCGATAATACTGTATTGCATACTTGAAATTTGCTGAAAGAGTAGATCTTGAGTGTTCTCGCCACACACACAAAGAATGGTAACTATGCGAAGTGATGTAGGATGTGTTAATTAGCTTGACTGTGGTACTCATTTCACAATGTACACATACATCAAAGCATCGTTTTGTACACGTTCAATATATACAATTTAATTTTTCAATTAGAGTTCAATAAAGCTGGAACAAACAATGTAAGTGGTTAACCTTTTTGTATTTCTTTGAAATACTGGATTTTATCCCTCCTCCCCTTGCTCTGCCATTTAAAGACTGTTCAGTGTGGGAAGAGAAATGACAAATCTTCATCTGCCAATAGCATCATGAGGAGCTGTGGCTCATAGCTCTTTTGCACGTCTCTTTGACCCAAGTCCTCATCATACATAGCTGAATCCCTTTAACACTGCAGTGGATGTGGGTCTCATTCATTACAGCAAATATATTTGGCTCTGCCATTCAAAAAAAAAACCTACAAATAGTTGCCTTTGCAATTCAGGCACAGGCACCATTAGCTGTGGCAATCAGTGACATGTGAGTTTTGCTGCAGGGGGGCTTAGATTCTATTTAGGGGGTAATTTGATTTGTATTGTTGGGAGCAGAACTGGTGTACTTTTTATTCTTTACTAGGGACCTAATGGAAAGATGAGTTATAGTCTTTTTGGAGGAAAAGGAAAATGAATACAATGGACCTGGTGTATACTTGGAAGTTAAAAACAAGCAAGAACTGACTTTTTAAACTTTCCTTTCTGAGGGTTAAGTCTTCCTGGTGTGTGCATGCGCGTGTCTAAACTCTGCCAGGAAAATCCCCAGAGAACAGCCTCTGCTTCCTTTTTTGCGGAGCGTGGTCACACCCAGTGGCCAGTTAGGCTAATCGCACGTGTATGTTCCCCAGGGGTACCTGAGAAAGAGCAGCGACCTCAGGCACTTCCTCCGGTGGATGCCAGAGGCCGATTTGGATAATAGCAGAACCACCTTGTTCCTTTGCTTTGTTCCAAAATGTAGTGCCTGGGTAGGAAAAAGCCCCACACCATTCATGATGTTAACAATAGCAGCATTAACAGTCATTGGACTCCTACCGAGTCTGTTATTCTTTAAATTAGGACCCATGAATATAATGAGATGGATTTTCACAGGAACAAGGACGGGCTGAAACAAAGAGGTATTGCTTTTTATTCTTATTTCCCTTTGTTTGTGCATAATTTAAACATTTTGAAGCTTAACTGTTCTTTTCATTTTATTTTCGAGTTGGGGAGCGATCTAATGTTAATGTTAGAAAAAAAAGGACCACCTTTTTGAATGCAAATAGGGGCAGAAACCCTATTTATAAAAATTTAAAGAACTGTATGAAACAACTCCAAAACATAGCATCCACCATTAGCATCACAATGACATTTTTCTTTCTTGCTTGATTTTTAAAGTTCTCTTAGTAGATACTATGAAGGCTCCATTTTCACTCAGGGGCAGGCATGACTCATGGATACAAGCATTGAAGTTGTGTTTGTGACTTGTGCCTTTTGTTAGGCTGATCATAAAGTAGAATTTGTGTCTACGGGAGGCTTCTCACCAAATGAAAATTTAGCCTATTTCTTTTTAGGAGAGAGCCTGTTATGGTCTTGTTTCCTTGGGCTGTGGATACATTTTTCACACTTTATGAGGTCTTTTCAGGGCCTCATATGGTACCAGATTCTTGCACCAGCTCTGATGTTCATCCCACTTGAAACTTAAATCAAGCTTCACTTTTCTAATTGCATGGTCCTCTGGGCACCTAATCCATTGTGATCTCGCTCTTGTCTGAAGTTCAATCATTGGCACTTTTCAGAAAAACAGAGACTTTAATCACCTAAAATAAATTGAAGCCAAGCGATTGGAATCTGAGTCCTCAGCTCCAAGCCTAAGGAGCAGTTGACCTTGATTTGAAAATTACTTGGCTTCCACCAGAGTGACTCAGTCCCCTGTAAAATTGGGAGGGTGTACTAGAAGATCTCTAATGTTTCTTCTAGCTCCTTGAGAGAGTAGCTTTAATCACAACCTCTTTCCTTCTCTTAACTCATTTCCACAGCCCATTATTTTCTTCTCAAAGCTATTTATTTCTTAATTAAAGACAGATATTTATAATGAGTTCTGCAGTCTCTGGGCCAGTGCTTTGATTCCCCCCCACAACCCCTTTATTTCAGTGCTTCCTGTAAATCCTGCAGCCACGGTCTCCCATCAAATACCTCATGTGTGGGTGGTGGTGTGTGTTCTTGTTTTATTAAAGTGGAACTCTTGTGTTTGTTCCAGTGCACAGATTGTTTCCCACTTGGTGCTCATAAGGGGAAGACCTATATTATTTTATAATGAAAAACAAAATTTGCATTCATTGTGCTGCTTGCTCCTCCTTCTCCATCTGCCCCTTATCAACCTTAGCCCACTTGAACTTCCCTCTTCTGAAGAGTTCTTGAGGCCCCCAAGTGACAGAATGATAATGGCTGACATATTCTTGCCAGGAAGGTGTTTAAGGGGGTGACAAAGGAGGTTACTTCACTTCCTTGTTTGGTGGGGTCACTTTCAGTTGTTTCTTTAAACAGGTAAGATGTTTTCCTGCCAGGGGGACTTTGAAACCATTCTTTTATGGTCCCGGTAAGAAAAAAATCCGATATGCCAGTAAGAATGCAGCTGGCAAGGAGAGCATCCTACCGATGTAGGCGCAGTGAGCACGTCTTCATCAGCTGCAGCATCATGAGCTACCACCTGCTTTGGCAGAATTCAAAGAAAATAAAACCTTCACTCTGAACCAAAATTTAAAGGCTTAAAACTTTAAGATAGAAGTTTGGCAAAATGGATAGTAAATACCATGTGTGACCACGGCCTTTAAGCAAGAAGGCGATTGGTGATTGTCATACTTTAGTCCCGTCATGATCACCTGGGGGGCGCTTGCTAAATCTGGGTGCTGGGACCCACCCCTGCAGCTTGTGATTCTGTCAGTCTGCGGTGGGCCGAAAAAATTGCATTTTTAACCATTCCCAGATGCTGCTGTTGCTGCCGTTTTTGAGATCACACTTTGAGAACGTTGTTAGGTCATGAGGAGCAAGAACTATGGGGGACACGATGCAGATGACTCAGTTCAGCTAAAATGACTCTCTTACCCAATCTGCTAAAAGGTTGACATTGCTTCTCAGTGAGGATTCCAGGAGACTGATAGTGAAGCCACTTGATGACCTACACATGTGTCCGTAAACTGAGTCACCCTTATTTTAGAATGAGGCGGGGCAGGGGATGTCATTCTTTATCAAAAAGTTAGGACCAGAGACACTGTAGTCCAGCCGCCTGGGATTGGGTTTTGGGTCTGCTGCTTGCTAACTTTGTGATTTGGGGCAGATAATTTCAAAGCTCTGTGGCTCACTTGACTCACTTACAAAATAGGAATAATAATAATAGCACCCACTTCATAAGGTCATTGTATTAAATAAGCTAATACTTTTCAAGTACTCAGATCAATGATGGACACTCAAAATGTAATACAAATGGAAAATTTCTGATTATAAGAACACTTTCAGTCATTGTTATGTGTAATATTTGGCTTCTGCTACCAAGGGTGGACCAAATCAGGTAAACATTTGGATGAAGTGTAATTTGTTGATTTTTCCTTTAATATTTAATGCTTTTTGTGTCCTAAGAAATCTTTTCCTATCTCAAGATAGTGAAGACTTTTTTTCTCCTGTATATTTTTCTAGAATTTTTATGATTGTAGCTTTTATTGAGTTCTTTAATACATTTCAAATTTCTGTGTATGGTGTGGGATAAGGATTGAGATCCATTTCTTCTATGGCAATATCCAGTTGTTCCAGCATTGACAAGTAAACAAAAAGTCTGCACTTTCTTTGTTGAAATGCTTTCGTGGCTTTGTGAAAATTAATTGACCATGTGAGTTTGGATCTATTTCTGGAATTAATTCTGTTCCATTATTCTATGTCTCTATCCTTATACCAAAATCACACTGTCTTGATTTCTGTACTTTTACATAGTAAGTCCTGAACTCAGGTAGTGAAAGTCCTCCAATTTTGTCCTTGTTTTTTTCAAAACTATTTTGGCTATATTCTAGGTCCTTTGTATATCTCCATACATTTTAGCATAGCTTGTTAATTTTTGTAAAATAATCTGATGGGATTTTAATCACGAATGCCTTAAAGCTGTGATCAATTTGGAAAAATGTTTACCTCAATAAGATTGCCTGAATATGATATATTGCTCCATTTATTTATGTCTTTTATTTTTTCCAGCAATATTTTATAGTTTTCAGTGTATAGGTCATTCATATCTTTTGTTAAATTTATTCCTGAGTACATTTTTTGGTTTGTTTTTTGTGCTAGTGTGAATATTATTGTTTTTAAATTTCAATTCAAATTGTTTATTGCTGGTGTGTAGTAATTGTGTATTGATGTTGCAAGAGGAAAAAAACCTCGCATTTTTATGGTTGGGTTTGATGAAGAACGGGCGGTCATGTATGACTGGATGGATGTATGAAGTATGACGGGACAAAAAGGGAGTATAATCTTAGCAATGTCTGTTCAGATTCTTCTTGGTCTCTGGGTATCTGGGAGGACTCCTTTGGAATGAGGGTTTTGTGACCTACTTTCAGGGGAGATACATCAGAGAATTCTTTTATGCCCATGCTTCAGAGGAGAAAGAAGAAGATCAGAGAAAGAAAGTGAGAAAGTCAGAGAGATATTTCTGCTTTTGTGGTTTTCTCCATTTCCTTCAGCTTAAAATACTTAGTAGGCCAAGGTGTCATATTTTGGGGTAGCATTTCCCACACCCCATTAACTTGATATCCTTTGATCTTATTAAATTCTCTTATCAATTTTTGTAGCTTTTTGTTAATTCCTTAGAATTTTCTAGATAGACAATTGTGTTTTCTTCAAATTTTATGCCTTTTATTTCTTTTACTTGCCTTATTGCACAGTGTAGGAGCTTAAGCACAATCTTGCATAACCGCGGTGAGTGGTGAGAGCAGATGTCCTTCTTTCTTCTTTCTCCCGTCTTCAGAGGAAGCTTCCGTTTGTTCACTATGTAGTGTGATAGGATATAGGGTTTTCACAGATGCCTTATATCTGGATGAGGAAGATTTTCTATTTCTAAATTGCTGAGAACCTTTGTCATGAACAGGCTTTGAATTTTCTGAAGTGGAACTTCTGCACCTACTGAAATGCTTATGTGATTTTTCTTTATTAATGATTGCATTTTATATTGATTGATTCTCAAATGGTGGATTCTACATTGCATTCCTTGGATAAACCATACCTGGCTATGGTGTAATTTTTTTTTAATACATTGCTGAATTCTGTTTGCTAATATTTTGTTGATGATTTTTATGTGTATATTCACCGATGATTTTTATCTATAATTTTCTTTTCTTGGAATGTTTCCGTTGGATTTGGTATCAGAGTAATGCTGGGCTCAGAAAGAGTTGAGAAATGTTCATGCCGCCTCTGTTTCCTGAAAGTGTTTTTGTTTAAAGATTGGTATTATTCATCTCTTAAGTGTTTCACAGAATTTAGCATTAAACCAGTTAGGTCTGAAGTTTTCTTTGTGAAAAGATGTTGATTATGAATTCAATTTTTTAAATAGATACAGAACTACTTAAATTTTATATTTCTTCTGTAATTTTCTTTCCTTGTGTTTTTTAAGGAGATCATTCATTTTATTTGTTATCAAATTTATGGCATAGTGTTGTTTGTGATATATGCTTTTAAACCTTCTAACATCTGAAAGAATTTTAGTTACAACTCTTTTTTAATTCCTGAATTTAGTAATTTGTATTTTCTCTTTCTTTTTTTCTTTTAAGTATAGCTAGGGGTCTGTCAATTTTACTAATGTTTTTAATCAATCAACTTATTCTCTTTTTTTTACTTCATTTATTTTCACTCTAATTTTTATTATTTCTTTGCTTCTGTTTTCTGGGGTTTAATTTACTCTTCTTTTTTTTAGCTTCTTAAGATAGAAACTTAGATTGTTGATTTTATACCCTTCCTATATTGCAGTATAGATATTTTACATATGTGAGCGCATTTATGCCACAGGTACCATTACTGCTCCCATTTTACAGGTAAAGAAGCTGAGGCTCAGGGAACTTGTAACTCTTCCAAGTTCAGAGGGCTGGAACGAGTCGGGCTTGGATTCAGACCCAGGCAGCTAGGCCTGCATGTGGGCCCTTGAAAGCAAGGGCAAGATGTAGGTATTGCACCTTTGAGAAAATTGTAAGGTCAGAACCTCGAGGACTCCTAAGTGGTTTCTTCAGTCACTTTCTGAACACCTCCTAGTGTGTTTTTGCCTCTAGCTCCTTTCTCCCTTTAGCACAAGCAGAATATGATATAGTATGTTGGGATCACTGCATGCACTGGCTTAGAGGGTTCAGATACATGCGGGTGGCTTAGACACTCTTGGCAGGTGAGTATATAAAGAAGTTTTTATGTAGCCTCATCAATAATTAACCCCTACTCTCTGCTCCACCCACATGGCCCCCCTTGCCTTCCTTCCTCCCTCCAGCGGAGGTGCAGGGGGGGCCTGGGTTAGGGGTCTCACTGTGACTAGCATAGCAATCCTCTAGCTCCAGGGGGCTGCAGGGACCAGGGCTGAAGTGGGGAAGTTTTCAAGGTCTGTGCTCCAGGCTGTGATGCATTGACTACTCCCTGAAGAGCCCTCTGCTTATAATCGCAGAGTTTTTGGCATGTGCTCCCTGACAAAAGAACAGATGTTTCCTGCAGGAACAAAAGAACAGGGCATAACTGTTGGCCTAACGGTTCGCCACTAATAACATTGAAAGTGGAAGCAACAAGTCCTAACGAGAAGGTCCCTGCAGGATCAGGAGGCCAGTGCCAGGGAGTTCAGAACTGAAAGGAAAGAACTCAGTGCTGCTTTTGCATTTTAATAGGCAGTGTGTTGGGTGTTTTTCAATCTCTTCCGATAAGTGACAACAGGATATTCTTTCTAGTTGTGTTCATGAGTTTTGTAGCCTCACGGTAATGACGGCTTCACAAGTTACCTTACAAGGTCCCAAGTCTGTGTTCGTTTCGGAGATGCACTTAGATGATTAGTTCGTGCTCTGCGAACCCCGCAGCAGCGGCTTGCAGCCCGGGTATGGGGGACGCCTTAGCTAAATCGCAGCTCTCAGCCAAACAAGAAACTCCAGAGCAAGTTTTTCTCTTCACTGCTGGCTGGAACTTCAAAGCATGAAGAGCCCACACACAAAAATGGAAAACAAAGAGCCTTAAAAAGGGGCCCTGCCTCAGAGCCCACCCCAAAGAGTTCAGTAGGCCTCTTGTGTTAAAAAGCCTTCCATCCCATACATCACGTGCCACATGGGGTTTCGGTCACATTCCTCGAGCAGTTCCTCTGATTTTTGATCTCTGAAGAATATCCCCTTTGAGTTGTCCTTGGCTTTGGCCCAAAGGAAAGACATTTCGTTTTCATTCTTTCCCCCAACCACTTACCCTGAATATGTTTTTCAGATTGGCAGAAATAAGTAAAATATTATTTTCATTTTTCTAACTTCTTTTACCATGAACTGTTGTGACCAAAGAAGATCACTGTTTGAGTTTTGTAAGTTGTTAGAAAAGAATATTTATAGCATCTCCTATTAAAATCTGTACTTAGTCAACATGATCTTTAAAAATCTCCCCTGCAATTTCTTTTGGACTTAGCTGAGTGACAGGCAATAGATCCCAATGTGGCAACGGGGAAGTCCCAGTTGATACCTGTGGTCCAGCTTATACCTTGGTCCTGATGTTCTGTTTGCTGATTTTGATGATATGCTATATGATTACCCTCTCTTTAGCAAGTGTTTTTGAAAAGATTTTCCATTATTCTAATAATTTATATCAAATTTTTCTGGTGCTGTCAGTATATTGGTGATGTGGAAAAATGAGGAACCAAAAGCTTGAAGTGGCTTAAAATTTTCATGAGGTGAATCGGTTCATCAAATATACTTTTGAATCCATATTATTTTTTTAATGTGGCACATTGGAGTTCATACTATTTTTCTGTATATGTGGCTGAGGTAATACATGAAAATGTTGTTTCTAAGAAATGTAAAGGTTTTGAATTCAGTAGGGTATATGAAATAGTTGTGAGCACTCTTGTATTTGGGTTCCAAATATAGGTTGCATATTTGGGTTGAGTACCAGCTGAGGAGCACATAGAACCCAGGCATGATTTTGTTACTCACAAAATTATACATTCTGTGTTCCAGAGACTAAATAACAACAGTAGATTCCTTTGAAAATTGGAAGCGTATGAGTTAAAGATGACAGATCTTACCGTAACATCTTAAGATGGTGGCAGAATTGAGTTCGGAGTTTCTATTTAAAAAAAAAAAAGGGTCAGCACAAAAGTCAGATGCATCAGTGTCTGCTGCTAAGTTTGTCTCTAATCAACTGTGTGGCCCTGGGCCACCAGATTTCTTTGCCCATGTGTCAGTTTCCTAATCTGCAAAATGGACATAAGTGCACTTTCTCTATGACTCCTCACAGAATGCTGGTAGAGGTAAAACAGGTACCCATCTGGGATAGTGCTTTGAAAGTGAAACATATTATACACATTACTCAAGCTGTGCTTACAATATGCTGCAGTTTTGTGGCAGCCACATCAGAGGGTGCCGGAACTCTCAGCCTCTGTGGGACGTGCTCGGGGTGAACTGCAGGTTTTGGTCAGAAAGTCCCAGTGGCTAAATGACGATTTTCCGTATTCCAGACTGCGAGCAAAATTTCACTGGTGTCTCAACTTATCTATTTTAAGTTTATTTCCATGGCTTGATTCAAAAGTTAATAAAAACAAACGCACATCTATTGCAGTTCAAAATGGAGCTACCTGGGTGGCATCGGGTGGGAGAAACAGTGATTGAAGTGAGGGAGAGGAAAACTTACATTTCTATGGTTATAAAAAAGTAGGTTTTACAAAACTGAAAACCGTGAAAATGGAACTAATGAAAATCACATGATACAACTGACTGAATTTCTGAATCTGGAAGCAAACTAGAACTTGGTGACTGTACTTGGTTTTTCTCTCTTTTCAAATCACTGGATGCGACAGCTTCATAGAAATAGACACTGCTGTGTTGTTTTTGTTCAATTATGTCTGCATTTTAGTTAATAACGGTGACACTCACCTGTCCCTATTTAAGCCATAATGAAAACTCTGGGTTGAAAATCTCCTTGATTGGATAAAAAGGAAAACTATAAGAAACAGAGAAAAATAGCTTTGCTCTCCCCAAGCCAGAAGGGCAAGTGGTTTGAGGTAATTTTCCAGCAGGAGTGACAAATTTAACTCAAGTTGTCTGCCCCTTTTTTGTGACTAAAGGCTGGATCAGCAATTATAGGTGATGACTACAAACCGGTGGATTTCCAGAGAGAGGTAAGTGTCCCTTTTAGGCTGTCACTATGCCCTGGTTTGCCCGGGACAGTCCAAGTTTACACCTATAGCCCAGTGTGATTATTGATTGTATCTCTTTTCATTCCTAAAGTGTCCAGATTTAAGTGATAAATTACTCAGTCCCACTGCTCACACTGACGCTGAGCACACAATCTGGGAATTAGGATTCCTGAGCCCTCATCAGTGGCGAGGTCTGGCCCAGGAACCATAAACCAGTCATCAGTGCACGGTACTGGGGTGGACCTGGGTGCTTTGATGACAATTTGTTAGTCTGTGCTCTTCCCTTTAATACAAATTCCCAAACTAATTGTCTCACTAAATTCACTAAGTGCATTTTCTGGCTGCAACATTTCTATTTGGGAAAGATGCCAGAATTGTCAGCCAGTGAAGACTTCAGCCCTTTCTTGGCCAATTTGCCAAAAAAACATCAGAGGGAGTTATTGATCTTTTCCCTTGTACTCATTCAGCTAATTTTTTTTTTCTGTTTCCTTTCTTTTCTTCTTCGTGAGCTGACATCCAATAAAAGCTATTTCTTTCAGGTGCCAGCAGCATGTCAGCACCAATACCTTCGCAGGCCCTGCCTTTTCTCTGCAAAGCCCCTTGTCTTGGTTCTACTGACAACACAGGTATCTGTCAAGCTTGCCTCCCCATCCATTTATTTTCGGGTGGCCATGAGCCTGGACTAGCACGGGCAACTAAATCCCATTTGGATACTATTTGGATCCTGTTGCAAGTTGCACACTTTAAAAAAATAATGACACAGTATCCGGGTTATCAGGGTGATCTTATTTTATTCTTAACTTATAGAAGAAAGCCTAGAAGATTAGTCAGGGACACTTAAATAGCTAATTAGTTTCTCAACAGGAGTAAATTTGGGATTCGGCCTTCAGAAATATGAACTATTCTTTCAAAAATCTCTGACTCTGAGTGGTGCTACACTCCCTCCTGGGAGGGTGGTGCACTCGCTGCCTTTCCTAGCTGGAGGCCGGGACTCCTTCTGGCCTCCGAGGTGTGATAAAAGAAGGAGGCCTGGGGAACCGCAGGTGTAATTACCAGAGAGATGGCTAAGGTGGTTATGGGGACAATAAATATTTCAGATATCTGGGAAGCTCTTAAGAACAGGATAGTGACAACTCTTAACAGGCACTGGTAAGCACTGTGCACGCTGATGGCTGGGGCTGGCATTTGACTAATCTGCAACCTATTTACCTGAATTATCTCCAAAATAGCTCCCCCTTTCACTCGAATGGTGTTGGGTAGAACCTCTCCTCTGATGCCGGAATTGTACTTCCCCGGCAGAGTACAAAAATATGGACTGACGGTAACCCAGACTTCTGAGCAGCTCTCGCTCGGTGGTGGATGCTCATGAGAAGCTGAAACCAATGGCACATTTCACCATGTTGACTGCGGAGGATGCTGCTTGTCGCAGCGCCTGACTCGTCAAGCAGCCGCGTTCAAACTTCTGATCCTCTTTGATCCTTGCTGACGCTGCTCCATAGAATTTAAATTCCATAGGAACTCAAATCAGCAATCTTTTCTTTTTATTCCCTTTCTTTTCCCCTCCTGCTCACTCGGGTTTTTTGTGGTCCCAGGATCAGGGCTCCCGAGCTTGTGAAAGCTAATTTGGGTAGGAATCACTCAGAGTTAGGAAGGAAGAGGTGTTGACACAGTGGAATATAAGTAATTTACAAATTGATATATGCATTCTAAAAATACGCCTGTGAAATTTTTGTAGTTCTAAAATGGGAATGGAACCAAAATGTTTAGTCAGACATGGTAATTATAGCTAACATTTATTGAAAGCTTATAACAGGCCAGCCACTGTTCTAATTGCTTTACGTTTATTAGCTAATGTAGTTCTCCCAATAGCCCAATGAGACAATTCCGATCACCATCCTAAAAAGCAAGAAATGAGCACAGAGAGGTGGGACCTCGCTCAATGTGGGTGATGGGGTTGGTATTGGGACCCAAGCCTTCTCACTCCCCAGAGTGCCACACTACCAGCACAGTTCCAAAACGATTCTAACTCTTGCCCCTTAACTTTTAAAAGAGTTTTTGCAAGAACTGTTCTTACGTAAAGAACAATATTTGAATTTCTTGCCCCAGAAGTATTAAGAATCAGAAAGTCATACTTTAGAATATAGTATCCTTGGATATTAATTACCTTGCTTACTGCTATAATAAAATACCATAAACTGGGTGGTTTAAAACAATAGAAATGTATTCTTTCCCAGTTCTGGAGGCTGGAAGTCTGAAGTCAAGATGTTGGCAGGGCCATGGTCTCTCAGAAGGCTCTAGGGCAGGACCCTTCCTGGCTTGTGCTGGTCGCCAGCAGCCCTTGGCACTCCGTGGCTTGTGAATGCCTCTCTCCGACGTCTGCCTCCCTCATCACATGATGTTCTCCCAGTGTGTGTGTCTGTGTTCAAATTTTTCTCTTCTCTCAAGGACACCAGTCATTGGATTCATGCCCGCTCTGATCCCGGTATGACCTCATCTTAACTTGGTTACACCTGCAAGGACCCTATTTCCAAATAAGGTCACATTCACAGGTATTGGAGATCAGGATTTTAACATTTCTTCTCGAAGGACACAGTTCAACCCGCAACAATACACATGTCTTCTTAGCTCATGTTGTCCCCTGTGTTCTAATTCTGAGAATAAAACAAGAAAAATGCTTTCCTCATGCAATGTCTTTCTTTTTCCTCCAACACATGTGCATAATTCTTTTATTCCTTCCTTAAAACAGCATCTAATCTGCCAGCAGATGTTTCCCCTATAATAACAGGCAGATAACACCACACTTGAGAGGCCTGGGATTGAGGTGGAGCAGTTCTCATGATAGACTTTTTATTTTATAGTAAACCCCTTTTCATTTTCTCCTCTAAACTCCTTTTCTACTATTTGTTCATAATAGTTAAAACAATAGCACATAAGTGATCATGTAGTTGACATTTACCATTAATATTGTACAACCAGGAGATTTCTCTGTGTCGTTATAAAAGCTTTGCTTACATTTTAACCTTCCTCATAATATTTCACCAAATTGAAGATACGTAATGTAACCATTCTTGTACTTGGCACTTCAGTTGTTCCCATTTTTTTCTTTTGCTTTAGTACTGCCATGAATATGTGTGCTTGTATCTTTCTTCTTCCTTTCAATTTTTTTCTAAGAGGGATTTCTGAGAGAATATATTTTTGTGTATCTTGAGAGCCTATTGTTTGGTATAGATTTTGCTGTCAGAAATCGTGCCAGAATCACCCCAACGTTGTTATCAGCAAGCTGATCATTTAAAATTTTGTTTTAAATCGTTTCTTATTGTTTTCATTTTAACTTCATTATTATCATGGTCAAACACTTTTCAAATGTATTTCTGCTAAACATTAAAATCATCTGGGAACTGAAAAAAAATAGGACAGCTTATCTTTCTTTCACAGTTGTTAAAAACACATGAGAAGGAAGTTAGATTGAATTAGTTGCATAATCCAATATTTAAAGTTTCCTGAGTTGATATGGCTGCAACATTTTTTTGTTCCTAATGCAATGTTTTCAAATGTCATACTTAAAATAGCTAAAATTTAAAAAATATAGGTTTGCATTATTAGTATAAATCTAAATCTGTTAGAACAAAAGACTCAGTATACATAATTTCTTATTTGAATTAAATAGCATTATTTGAATGTCTACTGTGGTTGGTAGTGGTGCTTTTCCTCTAGTTTCCCGTGGTAAACACACGTCCTAAATAATTACTATAAACTTGTTGAATGGAAGATGATTCACCCCCTAATGAATTCATAAGTATCTATTTAATCTAGCATTAGCTTTAGTAAATAAAATTACCAGCTTAACACTCACTTTTCTAAAATGGCTGCTTGCTAAATTAATTTGCCAGTTTATCAAATTGCATTATGACTTTAGACTATATAGAAATATGCATTGCTTAGAAATTTACTTTTGCATCAGATCTCTGAAATGTGTATATTTAAGATTCTATGTATGATCTAAAGAGACATGTTATATTTCAAAAAATATATGTCCTCAAAGATATGTATTTTAAATCACATCTACTTTATATCAGTTATTTATTATAATGAAATCCGAGAGGGTTCAGTTGAGGGCAGGCAAAAAGGATTTTAGTTAGGCAATATGATTATAGTTTATTTAAAATTAATTATGTTTTTCCAATTCTCTTATTTTATAGCAAGCTTGGAGTTGGTCCCAAACTCAGACAGAGTCTGTCTGGGTCCTCAGTCCTACATCCCTTTAATGCCAGTATTCCTTCTGGCCTCTACTCACAGTGACTTAGGAGTCCTGGCCTTAGACAAATAGGAAAGTGAGTTCAATCTTCATCCACTGACTTCAAGATTTAGTAGGCCTTCATTCTGGTCCTCTTTTGACTCCAGAACCATACCACAGAGTTAAGCAATCAGGCTTCCTGCTTTATGAGCTAAATATATATAACATATACATTTTATATGTATGTATATAAATTTGACCCTTGAACTACAGGGGTTTGAACTATGCAATTTGATTCTGCCTCTGCCACCCCTAAGACAGCGAGACCATCCCCTCCTGCTCTTCCTCCTCCTCCTCAGCCTACTTAGTGTGAGGGCGATGAGGATGAAGACTTCTATGATGATCAACCTCTACTTAATGAACAGAAATATAATTTCTCTTCCTTATGATTTTCTTAATAACATTTTCTTTTCTTTAGCTTACTTTATTGTAAGAATACAGTATATAATATATATAAAACATAGAAAATATGTGTTGATCGATTGTTATCAGTCAGGTTTCTGGTCAAGAGTAGGCTATTAGTAGTTAAGTTTTCAGGGAGTCAAAAGTTATATGAGGAATTTTGACTGCTCAGGAGGTCAGCGCCCCTAGCCCCCACATTGTTCCAGGGTCAACTGTGTGCACACACACACACACACATATAAATTTTCATATTGTATCTCATGCATTCTAGGCTTGTTTTGGAATTCTAAAGTGGATGGAAAGCCAGAAATTTGTAATAGAGAAGAAAAAAATGCTATTAAAACCCACTTCAACTGCTTTAGCCCAAAAGGGAGTAGCATAACTTATTTTTAGACTGGATATTCTTTTATTTAAATAACATATGTTGCTAGAGAACTTTTGGTGCTATTTAATTCCTTTTTGTCTCTCCAGGCCTTTGAGGAGTCGGGGGAGAGAGGCTGTGTTTCCTTCTGGATAGACCAGGGGACAGTGAAGAGAGAGCAGGCGGGAAAGGTATTCTGCTTCTCAAGAAGCAATATTGTTGGTTTTAGTGTCCAGAGCGCCTTATTTGAATTCTTGGTATTACAAAGAGCTCCTGCCTTAGCTGAGAAGGCCTCTATTTGAGCCAACGCTATTCCCAAACGGTCTTGTCTGATCCCAGCGTGGCTCCCCTGAGAACAGGAAGGTTTTCAGTTCTTCTCACCGCACTGGCCGGTGACAGCAGGCTACGGGATCTGGAACATCACAGCAACTGATATTTGGGGTTTGCATTGATTATAGTCTTCCAGAAAGGGCTGCAGAGTCTTCCAGAGGCTGTGATCCTACCATCTGCCTGCTTACAGTTGGGGCCACATGGAGTCTGCCCATCACCAAGATCCCCAGTGTGGACAGGCTGGTTCATGGACCCTCTTCTCTCCCTTACCTGATATTCCTTCTTTATGCTGTGCCTGGTTTCAGCTCCAGGTTTTTTACTCCAGGTTATTTGTCTTGAGAATAATAGGTACGTACTCACACTTCCATGAAAAATATTTTGCCTTTGCCCACAACTGGAGGGCATCTCCTACATTTCCAGTCTTAACTTTTCCCAGAAGGATTATCAGAGTCTTAGTCCTAATTATTATTTAAAGTAGGGCTCAAGCCAGACAAGCACAGCTCACCAAGCCACAGCCCTCTTGACTAAGCTACTATAGGTTCAACTGGCTTCATTGCATGCCTGTGAACCTGTCCCTTAGCGCCTTGCAAATAAAACACACTTAGTATATATTTCTGACTAAATGGATGAATGTTTTGTTCTGATGGGAAAACAAGAGAAGAAGAGAAACAGCAGAGACATTCTAGTTGAGAAGGAATGTTATTAAGCATAAATGTATTCATTTGTCTTTTTACCTAACAGTCCATAAAAGATGGTCCTGTTAGAAGAGAAACTCAAGGCTGGGTGAGATGCCAAAGGAGCTTTGTACAGAGTTTCCAGATATCCTTAAGCTTGTGATAGTACCCCCCCCCCCCCGAGCATCTTTCTTAAAGTGCAAAGACATTGGTTATAGAGGCAGGGAAAGCACAAAAAGAGAAACAGCAACATAGCAGGGTTACGTTAGGCAGAAATGACGTCCATATAGAAATTCATTAGTGAGGTCCCTAACTTATCTGCAGGTTTGTGTTTTTATAAACCATACTCTAAATTATCTGTTAGGCAGAGAGGGCAGAGAACTGGGATTTTGAAACAAAGCATGCAGAGGAAAGAACCCAGGTTTGTGTTTTGGTACATTCTTTATAAATCGTATTATCTTAAATAATCACCAGCTCCTTGAAGTTTCAGTTGCCTCATCTGGATATTGGAAATAATAATTGTTGCCCTACTGGCTTCCAGAAATTCTTTTGAGGATAAAGATGAAGAAACTAGTAACTAGTTATTAGTATTTATACTCCTTTAACAGAGTTGGTTTTGGTTGAAAATCCAGTGAGGAGTGGTCGCTCCCCAAACCTGGGTAGTAGCTGGGATTCTTAGGGGGAAGAGGAGCTGCAGAAGGAGAACATTAGGTCCCGTGCAGAAAATAGGACAGAAAGTACCACAGTTGGTTGCAGGTCTGTGAGAATCCTTGTAAAGATTCTTGCTCTGCTTGAACAGAACAATAAAGCCACGGCCCTAAGACAGACAAGCTAAATGCCATTTTACACGTAGAGTGGATGGATGACCCTGCGTCCTGACCTTTCTGAATTGGGTTTCCTCGTATGTAAAATGAAAAAAATACTCATTATACGTCCATTTCCTTTTTACCATCTCTTGTCTGTTGCATGCTTTTCAGGATTTTTCAAGGAGATCATGGTGACTTTATTTTGCTCGTATGCAAAGATGTGCATCTGAAGATGTATGAGCTGCCCAGTCCTTGCAAGGGACTCCAGGCCTTTGTGACACTAGCATTCTTGGGGCACCTCCGCAGTCCTGCCCCTTGGGCTGCACAACCCCCTCGTTCTCCCAAGATGCAGGTACCTGAATGCTTGAGCTGGGGAAAAGCTCTTGTTCTATACTCATTCTAAGTCTTTCTCTCTCACTGCTGATGCTAGGGTGTAGTTCTAAGCATGAGTTTACTTTTCCTCATCCTTATTTATCTTTCCCAAAATTTTTTAGCAAGTTTCCTTCTGTTTTCTGCCACCTCCACCCTCCGGCTTCCACCTCAGCCACGACGCAACCGAGAGCTGAAGCTCTTTCAGTTGGAGCAGATGCGTTGAAGATGCGGCCAAGCTGCGTTGAAACAAATTGGTGCAGACGAGAACTTTGTGGAAGAGACGCTCACACTTGTGGAAGGTTTGCTATATGCGGCTTACCTGGGCTGAGCGACTGTATATTCTCTTGGGGCGGGGGAGGCCCCAGGTCCAGTGGCCTCATGGGCAAACGGCAAACCTGGGGCTGGGGAAGAGGTCCTAGCCTCCGAGGAGCAGCGTCTGGGTAAAACTCAACGCAGGAAAGAAAGACAAACGGGTGTCTTCTCCTCACCATTGCCTGCCTCCCGCCCCCGCACCCCTTCCTCTTCCTCTCCTCGCTTCTTAACCCTACCTGTGAGAACAAATCAGATCTACTTTCCCAAAGCAATTATCTCACCCCTCAGTTAACTTCATGTCATCTTTCAGGCCATTTTCCCCCTGACAATTTGATACTGACTCAGTAAAATTGGTGACAAAGATTATTTCTCATTTTTGGCTCAAATGTGGTAGTCAGTGTTCAGTATTAAGGCAGTTTTTACCCAAGTTCTGAAGACTAAGGGGAAACATTCACCTCAGATGCAAATGTCTCCTCAGCTTTGTGGCTGTTTCTAGAAACCTTACCTGTTCCCAGGGCTCACGCCTGAAGGACAAATGAGGCAACTTGGGCTTTGTCGTTTCAGTTTTACTGACTTTTGGGCACTAATCAGATTATTATATCTTAAATTTATAGCATACACTACACACAGACACTCATACTTACCTATAGGAATAATTACAATGAATTATTGCTTCTCAAAGTAATCAAATTTTAACTAAAAATTCTAACAAATATAATTAAATTGGGGTTAATAACTCACATCACAAAATTCTTTTATTTCCACTTTATAGAAGAACCAAATCAAGGATCTTTCAAACTTCTACCATGTACTAGAAGTCAGTCACGTATAAAACCATGATCTAATATTAACGAGCAATGGAGCTTATATAAGAACTGGAAAAAAGTTAGAATTGAAACAATCTCATGTGAACGTGAGGGGGTTGGAAATATTTTTAAGCGAGTGTTTTTCATTGTTGCATGGATAGTGAGAACAACTGCCAAAATGTGGGCAAAACTAGAGAATTATGCAATGAGAGGAAAGAAATCAAAACATGTAACATAATTTAGACTCTATTGTTATCAGGTTTTTTTTTTTGAATTAATAATAAAATCGAGCAGGTGGAATGAGTCAGTTGATGACTCAGGAAGGCCCATAGGAAACTTAAAACTGTTAAGCAAAACCCTTCTTCCTCACCATTAATTTCAGTTTTTTAAAATGGTCTTTCAACAAAAAACTTAATCTGTGAGAAGATCTCCATGCATTGGGGTTAGTGGGGAGTCCGTGCCCCCCGCAACCGGCATGTGACTTCAGGCCTGTGTAAAAATGGCAGATCATCAGAGCAGGTGGTTCACAAAACTTCTTTTCCGAATTTAGGAAAACAAACAAATCAAATGTCGCAAGGCCGCGTAGTCCCGACGTGCCCAGTAGAGGGTGTGGGGGAGGGGTGTTGGGGATATAATCCAGGAAATGGTCTCTTTTTGTGTTTTAAAATAAAAAGGAGAATACTCTTAGGGCAGGCCTTGCCTCTCACCGGTGCCCTTGAGGTGGTTTCTAACTCGCCTCCCTGCTACACCCTCCCCGGTGTTTCCATGACGCTGTGACAGCAGCTGTCTGATTTCCTGATGAGAACCGTGCAGTGGCTGTCCCCACGGCCACCCTATGTCCTGCCACCGTGAGCTTCTTTCAGCTATCTCAGGCTCCATCGAGCCTCCATGCCCTAGTACATGTGTCCCTCTGTCACGGACGTCTCCCTTTTCTTTTTCACTTACCTCTACCTTCAAATGTTGCCTCCCCCCGGAAACCTTCCGCAATCTCACACCTTGTATGTGGTCCGCTGCTCCTTCCTCTGCTCTCAGGTGTTTCCTACCTGCGCCACTTAGCACTCCACACTGTCCTGTCACGATTCTCACATCTGCTCCACCTCTAGACTGTGCGTTCCCATCAGCTACAAATGGGACCTTTCATATTTGGAGACCTTCATGCTCCTTCCTAAGTAATTGTCTTACTGGCTTTCAGAGAGAACATGCTAGCAGCACGAGCATCTATTCTGCTGTGAGATGAAAGACTTCAGCATTCCTGACTGAGTCTCTACTTGCCGTTTCTCAGAACTCTGGCAGCATCTCCTATGTGAGGAGGTCACCCCATTGCCAGTCCGCCTGTCCATACTATCATGGAGACCGTGCCACTGGGTAGGGTGCTGAGTCCCAGGGCTCCAAGCCTTCAAGACCCTTAAATGTCTACGTTATCTTCAGTTGCAGGTGGCAGAAGGTCCCTGTGTTCTGTGTAACAGTGGGGACAATGTTTTTTTCTTCTCAGGGTTCACCCTGGGTCCACAGGGCCAGGCTGAGAAGCAGATACCTGGTTATTTTTGTTTCATCTGCAAATCGACTCCCATGCGGAGACTCGAGAGGAACCACCAACTGGTTTATCAAATTCAACCCAGGTGTGAGGCCAATCTTCATCTTGGCTGAGACCCTCTAGTATTAATACCTTTATATTTCCTCACTTCTCCTATCACTGACATTTAGTAGATGCTTCCGTAAGTGTTTCCGGAACTCTCTGAAGAAGGCCTTTATATTTCTGAAAACCTCCCTTTTGTCACTGACCAGTTTGGCACCTAATCAGTATCACTTGGCACCTAATGTGCTCTATTTATCTTCATGCTGGTCACGCTCTGCCGCCCCCATCTGAATTCCCAGGCTGAACCATATTTCTGGTGCACTGTGCTGAGCGCTCCGAGAGGGCCTATGGAGTATATTACAGAGCAGGAAACAAAAGTCTGAAAACTTGACACTGGAAATGGCTGCCTTATAAGGACCTCTCAGACCTTTAGTGAACCCTCCTGGGCTCCCCATAGAATAAAATATTTTCCTCTAAATGAAACCCATGTGCATCGTGGTACCTTTCTTTACATTATTAAAATTTAGCTCTTTGCTGACATCTCAGCTCTCTATTCAGGGAAGGATGTATAACTGAAGGGAATCCCTAAAATAGTCTCACCAGGAACACTGGGATATTGTTTCCAAATTCCAATCTCTTTTTAAGAAGATATACTTTCAGTCATCAAATTTTTCATGTCTACCGAGAGACTCATACTCAGATGACTGGTAGCACACTCTGTACCCGATGGGAAGGCTTCTCAGTTTCTCAGTGCGGGATGGGTGCCATATTTGAGAAATGTTGATCTGAAAAGAAATTAGAGACTTCATATATATAAACATATATATATGTATATGCATATATTACCATCACACACACTTTGAAGGCAGGGTGGAAAGATTTAGAACAACATAATAGTGGATAATATTAGTAATGACCTTATCTTTATTCACTGCTAAACTTTTAAATGAAAATTTAAAAGTTTAAATTTAAATGAAAATTTCCACTCTCTCTTTTCTGAAAAACTTAGTGCCAGTGTGTTTCAGAGTTCAGCATTTTTCTGATGTTATAACTTTTGTAACATTTCCAGGAGAGTGAGACAGCATTACATAATAAACCACTAATTGTGATATTTCACAACTGCCAATCAGGAATTGTGGCCAATGGCATGAAAGCAGATGTATCCACGGCAGATTTTGGAAACCTTTCTTAAGAGACAGCTGGCAGGCACCTCTGCTTTCTTCCTCTCCGTCACTGTTGGTTTTGTTGCCCGGAAGATGGATGCAGCCACCTGGATTCTGAGGGGGAGGCGTGAGGCTCGTGAGCTCACAGGACCGAGGGGACCTGCATAGCCTACCTCTGGGCTTCATTGACAGGAAAGAGAAAACAACTTTCTATCATGTTTAAGCCACTTTCATTTATCTATTTTTTTCCTGACATATACAGCCAAACCAAACCCTAAATTATTTAGTTATAATGGAGAATTAAAGTCCTAGATTTGGTAGGATTTTTAATTACTGTGCTGACATAGTCAATCTATATCTCAATTTGTGTATGGAGAAAGCCACATATAAATGCATTATATTTTAGTATGTACTGTGCAGCTAATTAGATTTTATGCATGAAAATACAAAAGTACCACAACAGAATGCAGAGTAACGTAGGGCATTTATGGACTGGGGTGGGTCTTCCTTACTTTCCTTATTTATCTTTGAAATTTAAGTTGTTTTTTTTTATTTCTTTTATGTTTACACAAAATGAACTCATCGTAGGGAAGAAAACCTCCCCCTCATCCTAGTGGTAAGTTTAACAAGTACTATAGTTTGTTTTGCCTCAATATTTCTAATTCACACAGCATTAATGATTTAGTAGTGACCAAAATGGGCCTTCAGCTTAGAGAAGACAGAGAGAAGTCATCGTCTGATGCTATGGTCTGAATGTCCATGTCCCTTCAAAGTTTAGCTATTGAACCATAGTCTTCAATGTGATTGTATTAGAAAGTGGGGCTTTTGGAGGTCATTAGGTCATGCGGGCAGAGCCCTCATGAGTGGGATTAGTGTCCTTACACAAGAGGCTGTGGAAAGGTCCTTTTTCCTTCTACCATGTGAGGATACAGCAAGAAAGCACCATCTGTGGACCAGAAAGTGGGTGGCCACCAGACACAGAATCTGCCCCCACCGTGATCTTGGACTTCTCAACCTCCAAACTGTGACAAATGAATTTCCATTGTTTATAAGCTACTCAGTCGGTGGTATTTTGTTACAGCAGCTAGCACAGACTAAGACACCTGACTGTATTTACTAAAGAGAAGATAAAAAGGAATCTTAAAAAAATACAAGCTTTTTCTCATTAATTTAGGGTTCAATTCTTCTTGTACATGTGCTGTACTCTGATGGCAAATCCGAACTTTCATGTGTGTCTAAACTCTGGCTGCCTGTAGAGCAGGGATTGATCCCTCTGAACAATTCGTTCCACACTGACTTGTGGGAATCTCTTTGAATCTTTTGAAAGTTCAGGGTTGGAACAGCAGGACTCCAAATAGCTCTGGATCAGGAGATGCCTGTGTTGGCAGTTGGTTATTCATATTGATGGGTTTTATGGCTTTTTATATTATTAGAAAAATATTTTTTTCCTGCAAAGGCCCAACTTATCTTTCAGTCTTGTTTTATAATTCATATATATGCTCTTTTTATAAGTTCCCTTGACTAAGGACTCAGATGGTTAGGATGTGGCTCTCATGAGATACAGACTGTCTATGTATAATTAAATTTTCCCCATGGGATTGTGCTCCCAAGTTTGCTCATGCCTTGTGCATGTATTTGCCCATTTTCACCATGGCTTGGACAAATGGGTACCAAGGCTTTGGTGCAGAGCTTTTCAAACTGTGCTCTCAAATCCTGTAGGATCCCACAGAGGTGTCTTACACTTTGCGGAGGAGAGTGAGATGGTTCCTGATCATTCTATTCTACCTGCTCCCTCTACTCACAGCAGATCACATTTTGTCTGTTTTATATATCAGAGAACCATATACATTCTCTTTAAGCAAAAGGACTCTGCTGCTGGAAGATAAAATCAATAAATTGAAAAGTGCTGGTATAGGGTAAACCCATGACTACAATTGGAAAAATGGCCCCCAATGTAGGTTGTGCTGAGTGTGGATAAACATTATCAGTATTGTAGAGCATTTAATGTATCACAGATTAATGTCTTTATATGTCATGGGTCAAAGTAAAGAAAATAGGCAATTGCTTCTTTTCTTAGCAGCAAAGCCATTTTCCACCATTTTATTTGTGAGTTTGGAGCACTGGGAAGGATGGGGGGTGGGTGGTTTAGGACAAAGAGATTTATGAAGCACTGATCTTCTGAATTGCTACAGTGACCTAAAGGAGACTGACTGTGCATCCCAAAATGTTTAACGTGCAGATAAAACAGACACTGAGGGTGAATGGGCTCGTTAAACTAGCTACCTTAAATTAGCTAAATATAAATATAAAATTATTTTTCTTTTTCTGAAGGACACCAGATGGCTGAAGGACACCAGTATGGACGTTTGAACACATCTGTAGATCTCAGTTTTAGCAAGGCCTTTGGAGACGTCCCTCGGCACAGGCCCCTTTGTTAACATCGTTTGCCCACCACTGTCTCCTTCCTCGGCAAGTTATTCCCTACCTGGAGGCTCCTACGTCAGCCTCCGTATCCATCCCAGCCCTCAGCTGGGCCCTTGCCTGTCTGTCTACATACGAGATGGGGCCCACTACGGAGACCATCTCTGCATCTCACGTTTTGGTGCAGCCAAGCACCAGGGGAGCCCGACTGCCCTGGTTTCCTGGGACTGACGTGGTCATTAGAATGTCACTGGAATGTCAGGCTTTCAGTGCTGAAACCAAGAACGTCCCCGGCAAACTGGGGTGAGTTGATTATCCCGCCAGCATCCTCACCTCTGTTCTCTCACCTTCTGCCCAGGTCAGTCCCCTTAAGACTCTGTCTTTGGCTCAAGAAATCTCAGCAAATGCTGGCTTAAGTGGTGCTTGTAGTGAAGCCCCTGAATTCTCGAACCCACCACTGAACCATACAGATTCTCCAGCTCATGCCTGGTTTCACTTCGACAATATCTCATTGCTGACAGCTCCCAATTCTGGCTCTTGTCTCTGCTGAGACCTGCTAGATCTTAAACTTCAGATTGTATTTTCTGTCCCTGCTTTCTCATTCTGGTCAGTATTTTTGTGGCTGCAACTATGGGTAATGGCCCTTGGCTTGGCAAATTCTGGTTCCTCACTCACGAGGTGCTGCCCCTCAAGGCTCAGACAAGCTGGGCATCCATTAATGACCAGTGAATGAGTGGATATTAGGAATAAAACAGTCATAATAATAACTTTTAAGTTCAAATTCAAGCCAATTCTCTGCCCATAGCAAAAAGCAAGGCCTGGAACACTACCCAGCTCTTAAGGAGGGACAAGATGTCCAGGGAAGTTTAAACATTCTAATCCTGGTAAGCTGCTGTAGTTAACCTCAGTAACCCAAAGGTTACCTGCGGGCAGGGCAGGTAAATGGTGGCAGTTTTCCAAAGACAGGTTCCCTGAGCTGTGTATAATTAGTTAAGCCTCAGTTTTGGTTGAAGAGCCGACTGCAAATAGTGGAACATTCCAGGTATTTGATGACAAAGTTCTTATGTAGGAAAGAGGAGAGAAGACACTGATGAGGAAGTAACACACCCACAGGATCTCTCAGGAACGATTTCTGCTGCAGGCCACCTGCCCGCTCATTCATTATCCACTCACTCGTTCATTCTACAAACATTTTTGAGCCAATGCCAGGCATTGTTCCAGGAACTGGGGTTACAGCAGTTGACAAAATAGACAAATATCCCAGTCACAGAGCTTACACGTGAGTGGACAGAGAAAAGTGATAAACAAAAAAATATAAAATGTTAAAATATTTATATAAAAACATACTGTGGTGAGCACTGTGGAGGGGAGGGGCATGCTTGAAATGTATTTGGGGATGGGTATTAAGGGTCACAATAGGGGGTCGGAAATCCTCTAAAATTGATTTATGTGAATAGCTGTACAACTTGGTAAATTTACTAATAACCATTTAATTGTACACTTAAAATGGAGTAAAGACATGATATGTAAATTGAACTTCAATAAAGAAAAAGAAAAAAATACATAAAAAAGAGAAAAGTAAAACAGAAAAGAGGAAAAGGGAATGTTGGGGGAAGGGTTGCAGTTTTAAAAGGGTAGTGAAGGGCCATTCTCAATGCGAGGTGACCTTTATGCAAAGACTTGAAGGAGGTGAGGAAAGCAGCCGTGCAGACAGGGCTGCAGGAGGGAGGAGGACCGCGCACGGCTCCCGAGGCTGGAGCAGCCTGGGGTGTTGGAGGGGTGGCGTGGCTGGGCAGTGAGGAAGGGGGAGGGGGAGAGAGCAGGGGCCCCGCCCTCATCGCTGCCAGGCTGCAAATGGACCCAGCAAACCCCCCAGCCCTTCCTGTTTGAGGAGTGCCACGGACACCCTTTCTCCTGGTCACCTCCCTTGTCCCACTGTGGGCCACTGAGCATTGACCTGGCACAGGGTGACCTGGCTTGGAATCCCAGTGTGCCCCCAATTCATGTAGGCCACATGACCTTTTCTGGCCTTGGTTTCCTCACCATAAGATGGGGGGGTTGGGCTAGCCAATTTCCAGCTCTTCTCATCACTGAAGTGCAAGGGTTCTTGTAAAAACACACCTTAGTGGGATAGGATTTTATTTTGTATGCTAATATAATTATTATTATTATGTAATGCCTCTCTTTATTCCTGGTAAATATTTTTGTTTGAATTCTGGTTAATCTGATACTAGTATATGTACTATACCTTCAACATACATGTGAAAAGCACAAGCAAGAAATTGAACTACAATAAAATATTTTAAATCTTCATATTGTTATTATTTTGTTATTGGCAAGTTGACAGAGAGAGACTGGTGAGTCAAGAAGAGGATGCAAAGTTCAGGGACATTCCAGTAGACTGTCATTTGCCTGTACCACCGTTAGGTGCCTTCACATTTGTTATTAAATAGCTCATGTTTTTAATCTCAAAATACATGAGAAAAGGTAGAGGACATAACATTAGTGACACTAACAGATGAGGAAACTGAGGGTGAGTGGATTTTAGGACATTGCCTAACTGGTTAATGGTGACTCTCGGGTCTGAGTCTTACGATTTTTCTCCACTTTGCAGTGAGAAGACGGCCCTGCCATAACTGTTTACAGACATGGCTGCTGCAGTGACACGTGGTGACAGAGTCCTCTTCTCTCGGCCCTGCTTGGTTCTCGGGGGCGTTGTCCTTTACTGCAATAGACGCCGATCCACCACGCATGGAGACCTGGAGATTTCCCTCCATTCATTCCGCCCTTGAGCACTGCTGGAGCGCCTGAGGTTACCACAGTCCAGCGGGGAAACAGGCAGACAGGATGACCTGTCAGAAGTGCCTAGAAAATGGTACTCAGGTGTACTTTTGAAACTAGGGGTGCAAGGAGAATGTGAGTTGTGCCCAAGGAAGCAAGTGGGGGAACGCATGGTTTGGGAGCCCGAGAAGCTTCCGCAGAGAAGACAGCACCGCAGCTGGCTTGGGGGAATGGGCAGGAGTGTGCCAGGCATAGAAAGAGCAAGTGGCATGCAGCCAGGCTGGCTGCAGACAAAACCATGCTCATGGGAAAGCACAAGCATGTTTGGAATCAGCAGTCATCTGTCATGGGTAGAGCCAGAGTGAGTTGAGAGGAGAAGGGAGATGAGGCTTGAGAAAGTGACTGGAGAGAAGCAGCACATCTTAAGTTTCATATACTCAAGACGTTAACATCTAGGAGAAGACTCAAAGAGAAAATGTTACCTACAGGTGAGAAATTGGGTCCTTTTGATGTCTTTTTCCTTTTTCTTGTGTTTTCAAGTAAACCTGCCACATCTCTTAATTCCTTGGTCCTTCCTTTGCTCCCACCCGCTCTCCTACCTCTGTTTTTTGTGCTCCAGGGTGATGCATGCTTTACCCACCGCTTTCTTCCTCCCCGCTTATCTGATGAAAGTTCTGGTTTTTCTGATGAGATCTGGCTCCTTGGATATGGCACAGATACCCACTTAGTTGCATTTCAGTTCCTTTGCCTGCAAAAAGCTCAGACAGAGCTTTAAGCCTCATGGAAGACCTTCCTCAAGGGGGACTTGAAGTGCTCTGGGAGAAATCTGCAAGTGAGACCCTTTCCAAGGGGCAGGACACAGAGAGCCAACACGCCACTCTTCCTGGGGCTGGGAAAGTGGTCCGGCAGCAGGTTTCTGAAAAGAAGACTGTTAATTTCTGAACCTAGAAAATATACTTGACTCCTGGACCCAGAAAACGCTCTTCCAAGTTGCAAAAAAACAATCATTCTTTTTAAATGGGGTAACATTTCTGGAATATATCGTTCCCAAAATAAGATCCTCCAATTTGGAAAAATCTAGCTGAAATAAATGAAAATAACAGATGGAAGAGAAATAACAGAAGTTATCCAAAGAACAGCAAGAGATATGAAGTGGGGAATCATCTGTCTAGAAAATGGTACTCAGTTGTACTTTTGAAATTAAAGGTACATTGGCTTCTGAAGAGACTGCAATTTTTCTCTTGACAGTTCCCCTTTACACATTATGTCCTTTCTGGGCCAAGGTTAGTGCAGAAGAGGTATAGTTTCCTTTTCTATTCCTGCCTCTCCCATTTGTGCAGTTTCCATCTGTTCAAAGGTGTTAAGATCAACTGTTCTGGTCTCCTGGATAAAGGTTTGGGCTCTTGGCAGAGTGCTGGATAAATACAGAGTCATGCTATTAGCATAGGGATGTTTAATAACGATTGTTTATGTTCTTTCAGACTCGTCTGAGTTCAACCCCGGGCAATCCGGGCCCCTTGGCAGCCTGCAGAGCGCACCTGACAGCAGGACTGAGCCCCCTGCTCCCACCTGCAGCCACCAGAGCCCTCTGCAGGAGCCTCCTGGCCTCCCCTGACGGCGCCCCGCACAGCCCTCGTTTTGAAGAGCACAGTTTTGGTATTTCATTGACAACGCAGACTATTTGGGTTACAGAATTCCTTATTCTGTGCCTCTGTGTGTATGTGTGTATGTGTGTGTGTGTGTGTTAACTGGGAGAGCTTGGCACATCGCTGACTTTCTGTGCTTCCGTCATCCTTCCTGACCTCTCTTCCAATGACTCGGAGGATCAGCCCGTGAATGCCCTTGCGGGGGTCCACCCGCCAGGAGGCAGTAGCTTAGGGCTTTTGTTCCCGGCTGCATCAGCACCCTGCCCAGCTGCTCACCTCTTCCTCAGGTTGCTGAGAGGCTTTTTTCAGAGAAAGAGATGGAAGCTTTGGCCAGACAATGTCATTACAGTCTCCTCTTTGGGTTTCTTCTATGTCCATACCCTGTGTGTCTGGTCTAGTGAGCTGAGCTCTCCCTCTGCAGAGCTGCTGGCTGCTTTGTTCCTCTCTGTGCGGACGTCCTGTCCACCCTCCTCTTCCCCCAGCTCTCCGTATCCCTCCAGAGTTAAAGGCACAACTTAGGCAGAAGGTGTCTCTGGCTCTACATCACAGCATCTCAAATGTCTCTGCAGTAGGATGAGAGGAGCGAGAGAGGAGGAAAGGGGAGAATGGGCCACCTCCCCAGTCCACACCCCGGCCTTGCCCTTCTGCGACTCCTAGACAGAGAGTCAGTCCTGGGGGAGACGCATGAGCATGTCAGCTCCCACGCATCCTTGGTAAAGGTGCTGAGAGGAGGAGCTGAGAGTACCAGGGTGAGGCTGACCTGGCTGTTGACTCACGTCCCATTTCACTGCAGTTTTAAAAATGGGAGCTGAGTTAATGTTAGAAACAAGTTAGAATGGGGCACAGTGGTAGCTCCCTAAGAGTGTCCATGTCAGCAACTCCTGAGTGAGAGCTGGGAGAGCCTGAAAAATCAGATACTGCAGGCCTTCCAACTTTTTCCCAAGCCCTCCTTTCACATTTTTATAATGTTTTTGGGCAAGAAGTGCTTACGGAGACATTCTAGCTCCCCAGCATCGAAATGGGGGAGGCCAAGGTCTGCATTTACCAGTTAAGGGCGGATGCAGGCAGAGACACGGTTTCTCAGCTCTCCCCAGGACCCGCCTCTGCGTGCCACTCTCCTGACTGTCATATGGAAGCAGGCGGTGGCTGTGGGCTGAGAAGGGCAAGGAGGAGGCGCTGATAATAAAACCAGCTGGGGAGCAGAGTGGAGGAGAACTAGAGGCGCAGTTGACTTCCCACTGGAAACTCCCAAGCAGGGAAGCTGTGGGAGCAAGAATTTGGCTTCAAGTTTAAACGTTAGGTACATCTGGTTGCCATCAAATCTTCCCAGATATTTGCTTTGCTTTTTTTCCCCTTCCAGCTGCTAGGAAAGAGAGTGTTCTTTCCCTGTAGTCTGCATCTTTGGAACGTAACATCATTCCCTTGCTTTCCGTGGCAACCTAAACCCAATAAAGAGAAGGGGCCGAGGAAACACATCTTTTTCTGAAATGAGATGAGAACAATTTTAGAAGAAAAGAAAACCTGTATCACTCTGTATGAGGAAACCCCTCTTTTGTTTGTCTCCACTATTTCTTGTTTTCTGCATCATTTTTTGTCTTAATTACCCAGGATGTGAATGACACCATGGCACAATTACTTCCCTCCAATTGTAGCTGCCCAATTCTCTTCCTGGGTAGGTCTGTCCAGTGGCGGCCATGTTCCTCGGTTCATAACATCCGGCTCATCACAGCTAGACTTTCTCAAGAGAGGCACATTCCGTGTGCCCCTTGTTCCCAGTCCCTTCCTTCTTAATCTTCATGCCCCTGCTTCTGCTGTCAGGACTCTATCAGAACTGCCCCTGCTATGGTCGCTGCTGGTCTCTGAGCTGCAAACTGTCTCAGTGCTTGCCCTCCGGAACTCTTTGCAACGCTGTCACTCCTCCTTAAAACTGTCTCTTCTCTTGTCTTCTGAGACCTTGCACAGAATTGATTGCATTTCACCTTTTTTCAAAACATATCTCTCTTCTCTCCTTCTGCCTTAAAAAGTCAGGTATCTCCCATGGTTCTCTCTTTCTCCTTTGTAAATCACCTCCTTGGCAATTCCATACATCCTCAATCTCATCCCCTGCCTCCCCATTTCCAGAGTTGGCTTTTCTCCTGTGCTTCTGAGCCTGTCTGATCTACCTGCCTGATGGGATTCTCCAACAGACTATCTTATAAGCAACTCGAATTCACCATTTCTGGCTGAACTTGCCTACTTTTCTCCCCAACCTATCACCCTGCTGTGCTCCCTATTTCCAAGGCACTCAGGACCATCGTCACTTATACCTTAAATTCATCTTTCCATTCCATTTCCATTTTCATTATCCTAGTTACACACTGGCCAACTCTCTTCCAGATTGTTGTAGTAATCAGGTGACATTCTTTCCTCCATGTCGCTCTCTGCTAAAGCATCATCACAGTTCACACTACAGATGGGTCTCCCGAAATCATAGCTGTGATGACGCCATTATCCCTACTCAGCAGCATTCTACTGTGGTTTTTCATGAACTCCCAAGTTAAATGTTTTTGCCATGTCTTTCAGTACACTCAATGATCTGGTTCTAGTCTGCTTTTTCAGCTTTACCTCCTGTCACTGAACCTCAAGAGACTTCCTTTCTGTCCTTTATATTTTTTCTGCTTAATTCTACCCATTTTATTCTCTTTGCATTTTCCCCACTCACTGTCTTCCCCAAATCCCACCTCTTCTTTAAGGATTCTATCTCTTTCATGACTATCCTATTTTCTCTTTCAGTATAGAACACTCATTATGGTTTATACTGACCACTATTTTGGCATTCTTACTCTTTAACTTGTTTTAAAACAATGGCATATAAGTTGTCTCTCCTACCAAACTCTTAAGAAATAGGAAGATTTGTCTTATGCATTTTTAAAATCTTCTCCAGCATGGAACAAGCAGTCTGCCTTGCATAGTAGGTGTTCTGTTTGTTAGAGAAATGGAATTCATCTGGAATTATCTTACCATCCTTCATTAGCAATCAAAACTACCTTCATCTCTCTCTCACTCCTCCTCCTCCCCCTGCCCCATTTATATATAAAACACAGACTGCTACCATATGGTGTCTTTCTAATCACATTCTTGTAGGAGAGGAAGAGACATATTATTACAGACTACTGATCCTTTAGCTGTATAAAATGACAATTCTAACTTAGGAGCAGATAGTTGATTTAAAGTTTTATAGTTTTCATGTTCTTCTGTTGGGCTTTTAAACCTCCTTTACAAGTAAATTGAATGATGAACACATACCATAAAGATTGCATTAATTTAACTTTACAAAGGTTTTAATACAAAGACAGCCTTTAACAAACTGGAAAATCAAAAGCCCTTGTGGACAGGTAGACATAAGTCTTGAAGGGACATTATTTTCTCCTTACTTCAGTATAATCAATGTCTTTATGACAGAGAAAAAAATTGTCCTTTAGCTGATGAATAAAGAATAAAATAGAAGCCAAGAAACAAATTGTTCTAAATAATGAGCATATGACAGACTTCTGGTGCTGGCCAATGTAGAGTAAGCCCACTATTTCTTGTCTATTCCATTGGTTAAAACTCAAACCTCTGGAAAGAATAAAAGAGACAACTTCTTGAAGACTCAGAAAAGTAACCAATAAGAGGTAAACACAGGAAGGAAGTCAAAACTGGAAAAACAGTCGTGTGTTAGCCAGTTTGGGTTGCTATAATAGAATACCATAGATGGGATGGATTAAACAACAAACATTTATTTCTCACAGTTCTGGAGGCTGGGAAGTCCAAGATCTAGGCACCAGCAAATCCGTATCTGGTGAGGGTACACGTCCTGGTTTACAGATGGTCACTTTTGTTATGTCCTCACATGGAAGAGAGAGAATGAAAAAGGGAGAGAGAGAGAGAGGAGAGAAAGAGGTAAGCCCTCATGTTTCTTTTTACAAGGCTGTAATCCCATTTTGGAGGGCTCCACCCTCGTGATCTAATTCCCTGTCAAAGACCCCACCTCCTAATACCATCACACTGGGGTCAGGATTTCAATACATGAACCTTGGGGGAGTACAAATACTCACTCTGTAACAAGCCAGTACTGGCAGTTTTTCTGTTTTTCTCCCTCCTTTATGTACCAGCTTTGATTCACAGAAAGCCAACAGTCTGAGAGGTGAAACTGTACCATAGGTGTGGAGAGGACAAAACCCAAAATAAAGCCATCATTATGATCAGAAGATGAGTAAAATAGGTCACTGAAAATCAGAGAATGTGGAATGAAATTCCTGACATTTTGTTGATGTTCTTTTCCTTTCTTGGCCACGCCTGAGTTCAGCTCCAGTCATGTGCTGTACTGCCTAGATGTGGTAGTGGTGGAGTATGTAAATCCCAAGAGATAAACTCATCTCCATGGCCAGAGGGACTGGAAAAAGAGGCCCCAGTATCCTGAATTGTGTTGGTGGGAATCCTTTATTTGTTCTCTCTCTTATAATCTTACCCCTTCATCCCAAGTCTGGCCCCCACTGCAGAGAACAGTGCAACACCATAGGGCCTAAACCCCAGAGAGTAACTCATCTTTTTGGCCAGAACAACTGGTAAAAGAGGTCTCTGGGAGCCAAAGAGTAGGGGGATCTTTGAGAAACGATAGCTAGAGAAGAGTATACTCTAATGATGGGGCATGAACCAATATAAGGCCTGGGAGCATACCTGAGATGTGTGTGCAGAACATACCCACAGAAGAATAGCAAAGGCTTTATGAACTGGATAAATTGACTGCTGAAACAAACCAACCAAAAATAAACATTAGCCAGGGGATTTTTAACAGGATGCAGAATCTCGATATTTTTATATTCAATATGTCCGTGATACCATACAAAATAATTCAAAATAAAAAGAGCTAGGAAAATTAGACCAATTCTTAAGGGAAAAGATAATCAATGAACCCAAACCTGAGAAGACACAGATGCTGGAATGATCAAATAAATATTTTGAGGTAGCTTTCATGAGCATGCATCATGAGGTGAAAGCAAACACTCTTGAAATGAGTAGAAGGATAGAAGCTCTCTGCAGAAAAAGAGAAGCAATTAAAAAGTAACTAAATGGAACTTTTTAATAAAAATATACAGTACCTGAAGTAAAAAATTATTACCTGGCCTGAATAGTATGATGGATATGTTAGAAAAAAAATTGGAAAACATAATGTGAGAATAAAATTATCTAACCTGAAGCATAGACAGAAAAATGCGAAGAAACCGAACAGAAGCTTGTGGATATGTGGGAAAATATCGAAAGCTCTAACATTTATGTTATTGAGGCACCAGGAAGAAAGGGAAAGAAGCTCAATACATACCAATGAAATGCAGTCCCAGACAAATCATAATTGGTCTGCTGAATACCAAAGATTAAAAATATTATCCTTAAAGTAGCCAAAGGGAAAAAAATATTACATATAGGGAAAGATTTGATGGACTCTATATCTGTCATCAAAAACCATGGAAGCCAGAAGACAGTAGAATGCCATCTTCAAAGTGGAAACAAGAAGAACTTTGAACCCAGAATTTTACAATCGGTAAAGAACTCCTTCAGAAATGAAGGTGAAACAAAACCTCTGTAAGCAGCTAAAGGAATTTCTTTAGAGTGAAAAGAAATAATGTAAAAGGAAAAATTAAAACATCAGAGGTGAGAGAAAGCAAGAGAATTGGCAAATATGTGGGTAAATATAATAGACTTTTATTCTCATTTTGAATTTTAAAAAATAACTATGAATATTGAGAACAAAAACTACAATATGATATAGTTTTAAATGTATGTAATTGTAATACACATTGTAAGTATAACATAAAGGAAAGAGAAAAAAGTGACTTATATGGCTACATATGGAAAACATTAACTTCAAATGTACTGCGAAAAACTATGACTAAAGAAACAGTACAAAAAGTAGAGACCAAAATCCAATAGATAAATTAAAAGGATATGTTAAAAATATTCAAGTAATTCAAAAGAAGACAGGAAAGAGGTGAGTCAGGAAACAAAACCAAGGCACAGTAGAGAAAAACAAAAAATAAAATGTAGATTTAAGCTCAAACATATCAATCATTTCAATAAATGTAAATTGTTTAAATAAACCAAATTAAAGATGGAGATTATTCAATTGGAGAAAAATGTAAGATCCAAGTATATGATGTTTAAAACAATTCCACAATAAATAAAATTGTATAGATAGGTAAAAAAGTAAGAGGATAGAAAATGATATGCCTTGAAAAAATAATCAAAAGAAAGGAGAAAGTGCTGTATTAATATCAGATTAAGCAGAATTCAAGTAAAAAAATTTACCAGGAATAAAGACAGGCATTACATAATAATAAAAGGGTCAATTCATCAAGATCTTTGACAAGGGTGCCAAGAGTGCACAATGGTGAAAAGACAGTCTCTTCAACAATTTGTGTTAGAAAAAGTGAATATCAACATGCAAAAAAAAAAAATAAAACTGCACCCTTACCTTACATCATACACAAAGATCAGCTCAAAATGGGTTAAAGACTTAAATATAAGACCAGAAATTGTAAAACTTCTAGATAAAAACATAGTGGAAAAACTTCTTGATGTTGGTATTGGCAATGAATTCTTAGATATGACACTAAAAGCATAGACAACAAGAGCAAAAATCAACAAGTGGGATTAAATCAAACTAAAATCTTCTGCACAGCAAAGGAAACAGTCAACAGAATGAAAAGGCGACCTACAGAATGGGAAGAAATATGTGTAAACTGTATATCTGATAAAAAGTTAATTTCCAAAATTTATAAGGAACTCATATACTGCAATAGTAAAAAATAAATAACCTGATTAAAAAGTGGGCAAAGAACTTAAACAGACATTTCTCTAAAGAGGACATACAAATGACCAACAGGTCTATGAAAAGATGCTCAACATTGTTAATTATCAGGGAAATGAAAATTAGAATTATAATGAGATATCACCTCATATTGGTTAGGATGGCTATTATTTAAAAAACCAAAAGATAACAAACATTGGCAAAAATGTAGAGAAATTTGAACTCTTGTACACTTTTGGTAAGAATGCAAAATGGTACAGTAGCTATGGAAAACAGTATGGAGGTTTCTAAAAAAATTAAAAGTAGAACTATCATATGAGCCAGTAATCCTACTCTGGTTATATATCCAAAAGCATTTAATCCTATGAATTTCCCTCTAAGAACTACTTTAGCTGCATTCCCCAAATTTTAATATTTCATTTTAATTTGGTTAAAAATATTTCCTAATTTCAGTTAACTTTCCTTCTTAGACATATGGGTTATTTACAAATGTATTGTATGGTTATATTAGAAAAAAAGAAAGATCTGAAATAAATAATCTAAACTTCTACTTTAGAAGTTAGGAAAAAAGAGCAAAGTAAACCAAAATTAAGTATAATAAAGGAAATAATAAAGTTTAGACAAGAAATCAGTGAAATTGAAAACATAACAATGATAGAGAAAACTGAAAGAAAAAGAAATGATAAACCTCTAACACACTGACCAAGGAAAAAAGAGCATGCAAATTATCAAAATCAGAAATAAAAGAGAGGACATTAAAAGAATAATAAGTTAATAATTATAATGGTTAATTTTAATGTGCCAACTTGACTGGGCTAAGGAATGCCCAGGTATCAGGTAACACATTATTTCTGGATGTACATGCGACAGAATTTTCAGAAGAGATTGGCATTTGAATCAACTGAGTGAAGAAGATAGCCCTCACCCATGTGTGTGGGCATCACCCAATCCTTTGAGGGACTGAACAGAACAATAAGTGAAGGAAGGACAAACCTGCTCTCAGCTTGGTCTGCGACATCCATCATCTCCTGCTCTCAGAAATTGGCACTCCCGGTTCTGGGGCCTTTGGATTTGGACCAGGACTTTCACCATTGACTCTAGGCCTGACTGGTTTCACTGGAGAATTCTACATACATTTAAGGAAGAAATAATACCAATTCTATGCAATATCTTTAATAAAAAAGAAGATGAGAAAGCAATTTCCAACTCATTTATGAGAGCAGCATTACACTAATACTAAAACCAGACAAAGATTTTACAAATAAAGAAAATTACAGAATAATATTCCTCATGAATAAACATGCAAAATTCCTTAAGAAAATATGAACAAATTCTACAATATGTACAATATGTAGAAAGAAATTCTACATCAGAAATGAATAGTGGTTTATTCTAGGAGTAAAAGACTAGTCCAATATTCTAAAACCAATCGATATAATTCACCACTTTAACAGACTAAAGAAGAAAAACTTCATGATTTTCTCAACAGATGCATAAAAAAGTCAACATCCATTTATAGCAAAAGCTTTCAGCAAACTAGGAATAAGGGAACTTCTTTTAACCTGATAAAAGACATCTACAAAAATCTATAGCTAGTATTATCCTTATTTGCGAAAGACTGAACACTCTTCCCCTGTCATCAGGAATAAGACAAGGATTTCTGCTCTCACTAATTTATTCAGCATTCTACTAGAATTCCTAGTCAGCACAATAAGGCAAGGTAAAGAAATAAAAGGCATAAATATTGGTAATAAAAGAAACAAAGCTATCTTTATTTGTATACAACATGATTATTTACATGGGAAACCCCAAAGAATCTACAAAAACTCCTAGAACTAATAAATTATTTTAGGAAGCACACAGAATACAAGTATAAAAATCAACGGTATTTCTACATATTAGTAATGAACAATGGGAAATAAAAAATTTATAAAAAATATAATTTTCAATAGCTTCAAGAAAACATGAAATGGTTAAGTATTAATCTAAAAAAATATATGCAGGATTTATATTCAGAGAATTATAAAATACTGATGGAAGTAATCAAATCAGATCTGAATAAATGAAGATATATATTATGTTCATAGATTGAAATATTGAAATTATTGAAAGATTCAATATTGTTAAAATCTCAATTCCTTTCAATTTGATCTATAGCTTCAACACAATCTCAATCAAAAATTTCAGCGTATATGTTGTATATATCAAAAAGTTAATTCTAAAATTTCCATTGCAATCTCAGGAACTAGAATAAACAAAATAATATTAGAAAAAAAGAAACAAAATTAGAGGAGTTACACTATCTGATTTCAAGACATTATAAAGTAACACATTGATCATTGGAATAGGGTGTCTAGATATAAATTTACATAAACATGTTCAATCGATTTTTGACAAAGAGCAAAGACAATGCGATGGAGAAATTATAGTATTTTCAACAAATGATGCTGGCCTAATTGAATAACCACATGCGAAAAAGGAAGCCACAACTCATATCTCACACATTATATGAAATAATTCTAAATGGATCAGAAAACTAAATGTAAAACATGAAAGTATAAAACTTTAGAGTAAAACAAACACAGGAGAATATCTTTGTGACCTTGAGTCAGTCAAAGAGTTCTTTGATATGACACCAAAAACTTGGTTCATAAAAGAAAAAAATTGATAAATTGGACTTCATCAAAATTAAAAATTTTGCTTTTAAAAAGACACTAATAAAGTAATGAAAAGATTAGATAGAGATTAGGAGAAAATATTTGTAAAACATATATCTGATAAAGTACTATATAATGATTTCTCATAGCTCAGCAATAAGAATGTCTACAATTTAATAAAAAAAGGGCAAAGTATTTGAAAAGACATTTAACCAAAGAGGATATATGGATGGCATTTAAGGACCTGAAAATATGCTCTACATCATTAGTCATTAAAGTAATTCAAATTAAACTACAATGATATACCACCATACAGCTAACAGAATGGCTAAAATTTAAAAAACAAAATAAAACAATCAGATGAAAACAAGTACTGGTGAGGATGAAGAGCATCTAGAATTCTTATTCATTGCTAGAAGGAATGCAAAATGTTAGAGCTGCTTCAGTAAACAGGATGGCAGTTTTTCATAAATGTGAACATACATTTGACATATGATCTAGCAATCTCACTCCTAATTTACTCAAGAGAAATGAAAACCTATGTCCACACAAAAGCCTGTATGTGAATTTTTATCACAACTTTATTCACAATTTATTCCCCAAATTGTAAACGACACAAATATCCTTCAACTAGTTTTATTAGTTTCCTAGGGCTGCTGTAACAAAACATCACAAACTTGGAGGCTTAAAATGGCAGAAATTAATTTTCTCACAGTTCTGGAGGCTGGAAGTTCAGAGTCAGGGTGTTGGCAGAGCCAAGCTCCCTTGAAAGGCTCCAGGGAAAAATCCTTCCTGGCCTCTTCCTAGCTCCCGTAGCTTCCAGCGATCCTTGGTGCTACTGGGTTTGTAGACACATCACTCCAATCTCTGTCTCCACCTTCACACAGCTTTCTCTCCTGTGTCTCTTCTGTATCTCTGTATCCAAATCTCTCTCTCTTCTTTCTTTTACAAAAATTCCAGCCTTTGGATTCAGGACCAACCCTAATCGGGTGTGGCCTCATTTTTACCTTGGTTACATATACCAAGACCCAATTTTCAAACAAGATCACATTTACAGGTAACTGGGGTTAGGATTTGAACATGTCTTTTGTGGAGACACAAATCTACCCACTACACTGGGGAACGGATGTTTACACTGTGCTCCATCCATTCAATGGAATATTACTCAGAAATATAAAGGAACAATTGCAACTTGGATGAATCTGAAATGCGTTATGCTAATGCAAAAAGCCACATTGAGATAGCTACACATTGTATGATTCCTTTTATATGATATTCTGGAAAAAGCCAAATGATAGGAAGAACAGAGCCGTGGTTGCCAAGGGTTAGAGGAAGAGGGAGGGTTTGACTGCAAAGGTGCAGCACGAGGGAACTTTTGGGGTGAGGTTTCCTGTATCCTGTTTGGGATGACGGTTACACAATTCTATGCACTTGTTAAAATCCATACACGATATACCAAAAGGAGTAAATTAAAAATAAAATGAGGAATAAAAAGTGTATGGACAGAATTGGGAAAGTATGGCAGAGAAAAACAGAAATCCAGATGTTCAAGGAGGGTCAAAGATGCAGTGAGAGAAGTGACATGGTACCTGCTATAAAGGATGAAACTTAAAGGAAAGAGAGCCGTGGAGAGCATTTTTACAAGTCTTGTTGAGTTGAGTGCAATGAGCCTTTTGCCTTCATATTACAAGATAACTTCAGTGAAGATCTGCACCGTTGGCAATGCTTTTGGAATTATACACTTTTGTTTTGGAAATTCAAAAATTACTTACTTTGGTCTTAAGAGAAGACAAAGTTATGGTTTTGGTCATAAAGTGATCATGGACCTAAATTAGTTGATTTTTTTTTTTTTAACGACAACTATTTTCAGGTGTGACCTACAGTTTCAGCAATGGAGTTTTGGGTCAGGAAGAAAATTTCTGAAATGTAAGAGCTCAGAGCATGCAGCAATTACGAACACGTATTTTCAAAAATCACTTGAACATCTACCTTAGACACTTGTGAAAAGAACCAAAATTCAAAATGTAAGAGAGGCAATTTCATGGTATTTAAGAATCTGCAGTAAACAGAGAAACTCAATAATTATAAATTTTAGGATTTATAATACTCAAAGTGTTTTAAAAACTGAATGTGATTTTAAAACTTTTGAAAGAGATGTCATACAATGTAAAACTATAATTAGGTAAGAAAATGGTTTTGAAATGTGTTTAAATTCATGGATACGCAGAGTTAAAATGCAGTTGCGCAGGACTGTGGTTGTGGGTGAGGCTGGGGGGAGAAGAACTGCAGGCAGAGAAAACACACTGTTTCGCTCTTGACTTTGACAACCTTAGAAATAATGGTAAGCAATTTCTAATTTTTTGCCTAGAATATAGTCTCCTTCTTCCTTACTTATAAAAACTCAGTTTTGTTCAGGGTGGCGAACTACCCAGATGAAAATCGTCTATTTCCCAGCCTTGTAGCTAGAGGTGGCCCTGTGACACAATTCTAATCAATGAGACATAAGAGAAAGTTTGCTGGAAGTTCAGGTAAGTTTTACTGCACTGATACACGCTAACTGCCGCTTCCTTTCTTGTTTCTTCCTCCCTCTGTGTGCACCCCCACCCCCTCCTGGTCTCTCTTTCTATTTGGAATGTGGAGGAAAGTCCAAGATGCAGCCCTCCGTTCTCTGAGACACTGGGGCCTCCGTGGGATGCAGGTCCGGTGCTTAGGCTACAGAGAGGGAAGGAACTCGGGTAGGGGATGACACCAGGGAGCACGCTGTGTTCCTCTGTTCCCATTTCCTGCTATGTGAGAACAGTAAGTCCTGGTCTGGCAAGACCACTCTAGTCAATTTCCTGTTTCAAGGAAATTGAAATCTTCACCCAATCTCTAACTACCAGTGTTTTTGAAAGCACAGATCTAACCATCAGTAGAATCATACGTGAGATAGATACCGACCAAACTACTACAGAAGGGAAGGGCAGCAAAACGTTGTCTACGTAGCAAACAACAAAAGAAATATCTGAAGAATATCACAGTAAAAGTGATGAAATGATAAAAGTAAGATCACATGTGTCATGTATGACAACAAATAGAAGGCAAGGTTTTTAAAAAAGCAAAATAAAATCTCATTGTAACCTGCTTCCAAGAGTCACTTCTCAATAAAGAACCAATAAAAAAAAGTTAAGATTAAAATTTTTTCAAATAGTTCATGAGGGAATCAACAAAGGAAAGCAATATATGGTAGCAGAGTTAATATCAGACAAAATAGAAATTGAGGCCAAAACATTAAACCAAAGAGGGTCTTTCATTTTGATAAAAGATACAATGAATAATGAAAATGTTCTTTTCAGAGCTATCTACCTAAACTAAATACATCCACCAAAATTTTTTAGAGGAAGAAAGATAAATGGTTGAGAGACTGCTGTGAGAGCCTTTAAGGAAATCTTCCAAGCCTTCAAAGATCATTGAGATGAAAAAAAAAATAATGGCATCGACAATTTGAATGATGTTCTTAATGAGACTGAAATAGTGATTATATATTAAGCTGAGAAACATATTCTTTTTAAGGGTTGAGTGTATTTTCAAAACTAAGTTTAAAAATTACAAAATGCATACATTATATATTCTAATCTTTATTCAAGGGGAAAAAACCCAAAACATGAAACTAGAGCTGTGTGGTCACTACAAACCCTATTTTGATGATCTGGAAAAGTACTGATAACACTATGTTAAGTAAAAAAAGCATTGTGAAAGATTATACATCTTATTATCCGAATTTCTAAGGTTTTCAGAATGAAATACTTCATTTTCACAGTGGTTACCCTTGGATGTTGAAATTAGAGAAGACATCTTTGTTCTGTGCTTTATGAATTTTCTGCAGAGATTAGGTATTGTATTTAGAATATATGGAAAAAGTTGATGATAAAAGCAGAAAACCGAACCGAATGTACAGTATGAATCTATTTTGTAAGTATATGAGTTTGTGTGCAGGTAAGTTTATAAAGCCAAAGGTTTAGAATAAATACACTAAAATATTAACAGTGGTTATCCCAGAGATAAGGGGTTTATCATTTCAGCTTCCCAAATTTTTCATGATGAATATCCATCATCCTTATAATTAGGAAAAACTAAATATTAATAGAAAATTAAGCCTTCACTGGAAGTCTCCCTGTCGAGACGGCACAGGGGTTATGCTTCAGAGCACCCCCTCTTTCCAAATACACAGAAATACAAGTTAACATATAAAGAAAAAGATCATAGAAAATAAATAACTGCACTCAGAAAGAACAACAGTCATTTAAGGTGCAGTGCGGGGTTGGTCTAGGAGAGTCTGGAAGTCAGCGGAGGGGCCTGGGGCTGAGGGTGTAGCTTCTGTAGGAAACAACGTCCACTCAGGCGCCCTGGGAGGCAGATCACAAAAACCAGACGGGCGGGGTGAAGCTGAGGCTGCGCGGGCCACCGGCGCCTCCACCCACCCCGGTCCCCAGGCCTGGAGGACAAGGCGGGATCCGACTGCGCTGGGACCTCCCGCCTGGACCCGCAGTGACAGTGCGGAGCAGCAGGACGAGAGCCCGGTGGCCTGCGGGCTGGGTCTTGGGTAGCCCGGATGTCACCCAGACCTGTCATAAGAACTAGCTGGCAGGTGGCGGGTGGGTGAGAGGGAGGCAGGGAGGAGAGAAAAGTTCCAGACAGGGAGTGTGGGGTGGGGTGGGGTGGGGGCAATCAAAGAGGAGGGAGGAGGGGGGAGAGAGGGAGAGAATATGAATGAGAATAGTAGGTGACTTCCCACTTAAAATTCCTGAACAGGTGAGGAGATCTCACGCAAAGAAAGAGATGCAGCGAAGGCGGCAATCAGAAGAGGAAGCCAGTCCAGACGATTTGCTGCGAAGCAGGTAGAGAAGTTCAGGAAGCGGCCCTGCGTGAGTCCCTTCCGTTATTCCCTAGAGCTTCTTTACGGGCAGTGACTGGGTTTGTAAAACGGAACCCCGGCTGCTACCATATATACATGGTTTTTATCTTATAAGCTCAGTCTCCTATTAGGGGAGACCCTCAGTGATAGGTAATTAGCGAAGGAGAGATGCACT
>CAUYRT010085821.1:0-14239 GCA_963574885.1 Lepilemur ruficaudatus | reverse complement strand
CAATAAAAACAAAATGGGAGGTATCAATTTACCAGACTTCAAACTATACTACAAGGCTACAGTAATTAAAAGAGTTTGGTACTGGCACAAGAACAGGGACATTGACCAGTGGCACAGAAAAGAGAACCCAGATATAAAACCATCCTTATATAGCCATCTAATCTTTGACAAAGAAGACAAAAACATACACTGCGGAAAAGAATCCTTATTCAATAAATCATGCTGGGAAAACTGGATAGCCACATGTGGAAGATTGAAGCAGGATCCACACCTTTCACCTCTCACAAAAATCAACTCATGCTGGGTAACAGACTTGAACCTTAGGTGTGAAACTATTAGAATTCTGGAGGAAAACTTTGGAATAGTCTTCTAGACAGTGGCCTAGGCAAAGAATTTATGAAGAAGACCTCAAAGGCAATCACAGCATCAACAAAAATAAATAAATGGGACCTGATCAAATTAAAAAGCTTCTGCATAGCCCAAGAAACTGTCACAAGAGCAAACAGACAACCTACAGAATGGGAGAAAATTTTCACAAGCTATACATCTGATAAAGGGCTGATAACTATAATCTATTTAGAATTCAGAAAAATCAGAAAGAAAAAATCAAACAACCCTATCAAACAGTGGGCAAAGGACATGAACAGAAACTTTCCAAAAGACAGAATAATTGCCAACAAACATGAAAAAATGCTCAACATCTCTAACCATCAGGGAAATGCAAATCAAAACCACAATGATATATCACTTATCTCCAGTGAGAATGGCCTTTATGAAAAAGTCCCAAAACAATAAATGTTGGCATGTATGCGGAGAGATAGGAACAGTCCTACATTGCTGGTGGAACTGCAAACTAGTACAACCTCTGTGGAAAGCAATATAGAGATACCCTAAAGAGATACAAGTAGATCTACCATTTAATCCAGCAATCCCATTACTGGGTATCTACCCAAAAGAACAAAAGACATTCTATAAAAAAGACACCTGCAATGGAATGGCTACAGCAGCACAATTCACAACTTCAAAGGTGTGGAAACAACCCAAGTGCCCATCAATACATGAGTGGATTAATAAAATGTGGTATATATATATATATATACCATGGAGTACTATTCAGCTATAAGAAACAATGGTGATATAGAACCTCTTGTATTTTCCTGGATAGAGCTGGGACCTATTCTACTAAGTGAAGTATCCCAAGAATGGAAAAATAAGCACCACATGTACTCACCAGAAAATTGGTATTAACTGATTAACACCTAAGTGGACATATAGTAATAACATTTATCCAGCGTCAGGCAGATGAGATGAGGGATGAGGGGATGGGTATATAGATACATAATGAGTGCGATGTGCACCATCTAGGGGATGGACATGCTTGAAGCTTTGACTCCGGGGGGAAGAGAAAGAAAGGCAACACACGTAACCTAAACATTTGTACCCTCATAATATGCTGAAATTAAAAAAATAAATAAAATAAATAAATATAAACTCACATGGAACCAAAAAAGACCTGAAACAGCCAAAGTAATCAAAGTAATCTTGAGCAAAAAGAACAAAGCCGGAGACATCACACTCTCCGGTTTCAGAATATATTAGAAAGCTACTATAAACAAAACAGCATGGTACTGGTATAAAACACGGACCAATGGAACAAGATAGAGAGTACAGAAATAAACCCACACATTTACAGCCAACTGATTTTCAACAAAGGTGCCAAGAACACACAGGGAGGAAAGTACAGTGTCTTCAGTAGTGTTGGGAAAACTGGATATCCACATGCAGAAGAATTAAAACTGGATCTGAGACCATACACAAAATTCAACTCAAAATGGATTGAGGACATAAACTTAAGACCAGAAACCATACAAACTGTTAGAAGAAAACATATATGAAAAGCTCCATGACATTGGTTTGGGCAATAAATTTTGGATATGATGTTGAAGTATAAGCAACAAAAGCGAAAACAGACAAATGAGATTACATCAAACTTAAAAGTTTCTGCACAACAAAGGAAACAATTAACAAAGTGAAGAGACACCTGACAGAGTGGGAGTAAATATACATCTGACGGGGTAAAAATGCAAAATACATAAGAAATTCAACTCAATAAAAGAAAACAAATAAGTTGATTAAAAAGTGGACAAAGAACCTAAATAGACAATTCTCAAAAGAAAACGTACAAATGGTCCACAGGTTCTCAACAAAGTATCTGACATCACTAGTCACTAAAGAAACAAAAATTAAAACCACCAAATCACCTTACATCCAGCAGAACAGCTATTATCAAGAAGATAAAAAATGACAAGTGTTGTCAATGATGTGCCAAAAAGAGAATCCTTGCCCACTTGTTGGTGGGAATGTAAATTAGCACAGCCATTATAAAAAAAAAAAAAGTCAGGCAGCTTCTCAAAAAAGTAAAAATGCAACTACCATATGAACCAGCAATCCATTTCTAGATATATACAAACGAACTGAAATCAACATAGCAAAGAGATATCTACACTCTAATGTTCACCGCAGCTTTATTTATGATAGCTAAGCTATGGAATCAATCTAAATGTCTATCAAAGGACAAATGGATAAAGAAAATGTGGGAAATATACATAATGGAATACTATTCAGCCTTAAAAAAGAAGAAAATTCTGTCATTTCTGACAACATGGATGAACCCGGAGGACATTATGCTAAGTGAAATGAATCAGGCACAGAAAGACAAATACCACATTATTTCACTTATGTGGAATTTAAAGAAGTCAAAAACATAGAATTAGAAAGTAGAATGGTGGTTACCAGAGGCTGGGGGAGGAAGGAAGAAATAGGGAGCTGCTGGTGAAAAGGGATAAAATTTCAGTTAAATAGGAGGAGCAAGTTTTTGAGACCTATCACATCGAGTAAATTTCGAATTGCTCAACATAAAAATGATAAATGAGATGATAGATGTTAATTAGCTCTATTTGATCATTCCACATTGTATACATACAGCAAAACATAACACTGTATGCCATAAATATATGATTATGATTCATCAATTAAAAATAATAATTTTTAAAGAAAGAAAACATAGAAATGATTATAAACTGTTTTTTCAAAGTCAAAGAATATTATGTATGGCAAAATTTGGGGGAAAGCTATAAACTATGGCACAATGTCAATTTCACTCTCTTTCAAGCAGAAATACACATATTCTTTCCAAATAAATACATTCTACAGTATCAATACTGTATTAAACAGTGGTTATAAGGTATTCATATACTCCGGAATTGAAGGCAATGGCTCATTCCTTCTTGCTTTATGAAATCCCGAGAGAATGATCAGATAATGATAATAACACCTTCTAATGTGTCTTTTTGTTTAAGTAATAATTTTGTTCACAGATAAGCAGTTATGTGTGTGTGAGCACCTGCATATGTTTGTGTACCTAAAAGTAAAATATCAAAATAAAGTAGCAAGAAAATATATTTCACTGTGGCAATGACTAACTCCAAAGATAATTAATGTTCATATTTAAAGAGCTATCTATGCGATATTTTGATGTTTATATTTTCTTCTGAATTATAATCACCTCTAAAATTCATATTTGACTTTTTAAAAAATAAATTTAATCCCATTTATTTTAAAGTAAGAAAAAAAATCTAAACTGATTCTTAAAAAAATAAACAAAAAGAACTCCTCCTAAAGAGATATAAAATATAATTTGGAAAATGTATTAAAATTATGATTCTTCCTAATAAAAGAGGGACATATGTTCAGTTGTGGCACGTTTTCAAACTGAAGTTCCTACTTTAATGGGAAAGGAAAAGGCTTTCAAACAACAGAAAGAAATGCATATTGAAAAATTAACAACAACAATGACAATAGTTCACTATATTTTAGTTAAAGAAAAAATAAGGCATGTTAAATTCTCAGTGTATAAGCCATTTGAGGCAACTGATTCTGGAAAAAAATTAATAGACAAAATTATTTTATCTAAGTCACTGAAGGTAAGAAAATATACTTGATTGTGTATGCTCTGTGCACACAACAGACACAGTTGTATTAACAAAACATATTATTAAAAAGACCTATGAAAATTAGATAACCAAGTAACAGCATGCAGAGAGAATTATGAGAGGAAAAATTTGGAACAGATTTTAAATGACAGAAAAGCACCACTGCTGTGGAAAGTTCTGGCAACAGGTGCAGAAAGATGAGCACATGGGAAGGAGGCCATGAAGCCTGACAGAATTCTGGGAATAAAATAATAATATTTAGAATTTATGCCACACTTTTTTTCCTTTGAGCATTTTACACACATCAAGTAATTAGTCATCAAAACACCCACGAGAATATTTCTCTCCTCATTTTCATACCCAAGAATGATGAGTTGCTTCTTCTTGACTACATAGTACAAATCATACTTAAATTTTTTTCACTTTTCACACTAAACTTTTCTGCACTATTCATCTTTTCATCTAGAACTAATTTAATCATTGCTTTTGGTACTTCGGCAGATTCTATCGCCCCAAACAAATTCAAAATTAGATTGTTTATGTCTGATAGACTTCCTTTGAGAATGACACCAGGATTTATTAAAAGAATGGCTACCCTCATGTTTGTTAAGCCTCAAAACACAGTCTAATAGAGTGTAGATGGTCCCTGTCTTATGATAGTTTCACTGACAATTTTTCAACTTTACAATAGTACAAAAGCAACACACACTCAGTAGAAATCGAGTACCCATACAACCATTCTGCTTTTCATTGTCATAAGTATTCAATAAATTACATGAGATAGTCAACACTTTATTATCAATAGGCTTTTTGTCAAATGAGTTTGCCTAAATGTAGACTAACGTAAGTGTTCTAAGCACATATAAAGTAGGCTAAGCTAAGCTATAATGTTTGGTAGGTTAGGAGCATTAAATGTATTTTTGACTTATGATATTTTCAACTTATGATGGGTTTAATGGGATACAACCCCAGCACAAGTTGAAGAGCATCTATGTATTAAAGGCCAGAATAGCTAATGGACAAATAAAAGTAATTTTGAAAATTTCTAGAAAGCCCCAAGAAAACACATGATTAGGTAATTTTGTTGGGCTTTGCAACATTATTGAATGACCATTTTCTAAGGATTTACCAATCATCGATTCCAATAACCCTTTCTAAAGTGGTCTGAAGCCTACTGTAATAGCTGCTATACTCTAATTCTTGGCCTTCCAAGACAATGTATACTCTAATTCACTCTCTTAAACAATAGCTATTCCTCTCTTGTTGCTGTTGCTGCCAAGATGAATGAGCTCTTGCTCAAGAATCCTTCCTTGGAAGTGGGTTCTAGAGCCAGACTGCCTGAGTTTATATCCACCACTGAGTTATATCCACAACCTCTGTGTTAGCTGTTTCATCTGTAAAAAGGTACCTTTTTATAGCAATAATGGTACCTATTTTATAGAAGTTTTGTGAAAAATGTGTGAAAAAATATATGTCAAATAGATGTTCAGTGCCAGGAATAAATGTTAGCAGTAATAATGATGATGCTAATTTCTATTATTACTATTAACCTCTTTATTTGCAATACCATCTAATCTAATGGCTTCAATGATTCCTGCTCTGTGAATGACCCTCAAAACTAAATCTTTTTTCTGGAACTCTAATTCTCATTTTCAACAACCTGCTAAGTGTCTGCCAACAGCACAAATTCAATAGTCCTCAAACTGAACTCATCACCAACAAGATTATCACTCCTTCTACGTTCTTTTTCTCTAGATGTAGTAGAATTCCAAATTATAAGTCATGTTTTCTATTCTATTTCATTAATATAGCAACTTATGGTATAGTAACATATGGTAATTGTTACCATTATCATACTATTTTACAAATGCCTATAGCATTTTATTATTGCCAAATCTCACTCACCATATTGATTTCATACGCATGAGTTATTTGCCAAATTTAAGTATACCAACTCCAATACATTAAAATCATTTAAAAAGCAACCAGGATTACCTTTAAGAAGTCAAGGTCATGCTAACGACAAATTCAGCTAATCAGTATTTAACCTTGTATTTATATAGGACATCAAGGAAACCACTCTTGAACAGATTAAGTACTACCAAAATCCTAACCCTAAAACTTAAACCAGGTCCTTAGTTTTAGAATTCTATTGTCTTACATCAATAATTTTGAAAGTAGTATAATAGAATAACCTGGTATTAAGAGAAGGATCAAGTCATCATTTCCTCCTTGATCATTTCCCAACAACATACCTGCAAGAAAGAATCATCAGACCTTTCATAAAATGAGGAAATGAAGGGTTTATGATTTCAGGAATAAGGGCTAAATATAATTTCTCTTATATCTATCACAGATAAGACAACTATATTTTTCAGAAAAAAAATTTAAAGTGTCTGTTTTTAAGACTTCTGATGTCCAAGATATTTTCTGTTCCTATATTTGTGTTTCAAGGCCATTATCTGGGTAGAGCTATTAGATTTGTTGGCTAAAGCTACCAGAGTATAAAATAATTTTCTATAGTATTATCACTTGTAGGTTTCTCAGTCCATATATATAATTTTATAAGAAAGGAAACAAATTTGCCTATGGACAAATTTGAGAGCTCATAAAAATTATAATTTTTTTGAGATTGTATCCTTTAAGAAAGTAATCCGTACACATGTTTTTGGTTGCCTTATTCCCTCCCCCTCTCCCTGAGAATAAAGCACTGGCAATTTTTAACACTTCAGAAGAAAAATAAGAGTGATTTAAAACACCTACAAAGTGATGACATAAATGTTTATGGGCAAAGATATTTATCTATTTGAAAAGGTCATTTTTAAAGGCTTCAAAGATTCTATTGTAATGAATATCTGCAGTCAGGAAGAATTACAGCATTTTGAACTGCAGCTATACTTTCTTTCTAAATACATTGAGATCTGTTAATGTTGAAATTTCAAAAACATGAAATGCATTTATGACATGAATAAAAAGATGAATTTCTAACTATTCTAGTTATTTCAGAAATAGAAAATATTCCCAAGTTGTACACACTTCAATAAGATTTCAGGTCCTCAACTCTTCCTTCTTCCCCAACTGCGTACCTTTCCAGGATCATGTCTTCTGTAAAGTACAAGGGATGAAGCAGACTTTTTTGACATTCCTTCCAAATCTGATTTCCCACCTTAGGGTATACTTTAGACTCTAAAGAGTATTAACAAATTAGAAAATTAGACACACATGGGAATATACAATTTTTTCAAGCAGAATACTATTCTTAAAGAAGAAATTTATATTTATATAGTCTTCAACTTTAGGCACACTAGTTTTTACTAAGTCACATTTATCACAAAAAAAAAGGAAGACCATGTTATTAATGACTGCGCTTATTCTCAAATGGCATATAAATGAACCTTACCTAGATAGTCAATCTGCTTCCTGAAATAATCCTATAAGGTACTTAGTAAAAACCTTTAAAATCATTGTTAACACTAGCTACCATTTATTTAATGCTTACTAAGAACCAAGTATTACCTTAAGATCATTACCAAATACATAATCTCACTAATACAGTCCTATGGAGGTTATTATCCTCATTACACTTAAGGAAATTGAGGCACAGAAAGAAGGCAAGGTTTGAACTCAGGCAGTCTTTAGTCAAGTCCTATCCTCTTATCCTCTTCTCTGTATTGCCCTTTCTTCTTTTGGCTTTTACCCAAATCTCCAGATCCTACCCTTTCCCTCTCATCCCTGCTAAGAGGGTCCATGGGCCATTAATTCAAGCAGAGAACTCCAGAAACCTGGCAGAGGAGGGAACGAAAAGACAGCACATTTTAATAAAGTTAAAAGTAAGGAGAAGAAATATGCCTCACTCAGACTACAAAGCAATAACATCCATGTTCCTGGATAGATCAAGAATTAACTTTAAAGGCAACACTGTTGGAATAGAGGTAGCATTTCCTAAGGCTGATTACTCTGCAATGTGCAGGGCAACACATTTAGATTAATAATAGGAACCATAAATTTTAGAGTTGGAAGACATTTAAATCATCTAGTCCAATCTCCTTCTTTGCTCCTCACCACCCCTACTTCTAAAAAAAGAGGCTGAAACTTAGAAAAGTTAGGTGGTTTTTTCAAGGCCTAACAAAAGCAGTTAAAGAATCAATGTCATATTCGTATTGCAGGGCAATAAGGGCAAATCGTTATGAATGGGGAATTACTGAATATATTATAGTCCTAAGCCAGAAAAAAAAACCTTGCTGAAACCAAGGGATTAGGTAAGAAGGAGCTAGGACTATTTTCCTATAAAATGCTAATATTAATTCTAAAGACAATTAGAGATCACCTTACCCTTACTCTGCCTTTTAATTCCCTTTTCCCTGTGTTCTCAATTCTGATCCTACCTGAATGCCATTAGAAAGTGTTTCTTTCTATATTTTGTACCTTCTTAACTCTCAGTAACAGTAATATGGCTCTCCCTTCTGCAAAACACTGGATAAAACTTGCCCAGTCTTGGCCAGTCATAGTGGTTCATGTTTGTAATCCCAGCACTTTGGGAGGCTGAGGCAGAGGATCGCTTGAGCCCAGGAGTTCAGAACCAGCCTAAGCAACATAACAAGACCCCATCTCTACAAAAAATTAAAAAATTAGCGGGGCCTGGTAGCACATGTCTGTAGTCTCAGCTACTTGGGATGCTGAGGCAGGAGGATTGTTTGAGTCCAAGAGTTTGAAGCTGCAGTGAAATATGGCCATGCCACTGTACTCCAGTCTGGGTATCTGAAGGAGATCCCCTCTTAAAAAAAACAAAAGACAAACAAAAAAAGTGCCTAGTCTTAATCTCAAAAATCCACTGGCAAGGCCAGGCGCGGTGGCTCACGCCTGTAATCCTAGCACTCTGGGAGGCTGAGGCGGGCGGATCACTCAAGGTCAGGAGTTCGAAACCAGCCTGAGCAAGAGTGAGACCCCATCTCTACTATAAATAGAAAGAAATTAATTGGCCAACTTAAGATATATATATAGAAAAAATTAGCCAGGCATGGTGGCGCATGCCTGTAGTCCCAGCTAAGCTACTCGAGAGGCTGAGGCAGAAGGATCCCTTGAGCCCAGGAGTCTGAGGTTGCTGTGAGCTAGGGTGACGCCACGGCACTCACTCTAGCCTGGGCAACAAAGTGAGACTCTGTCTCAAAAAAAAAAAAAAAAAAAAATCCACTGGCAACCCACAAATTCACTTAAGTCAAACACTAAAATCATCCCATATCAAGACTGACACAAATTCAAATACATAAATTAGAGTGAGGTTCCTTTGAGAGAGAGAATTGAGAGAAAAAGACTGTATATGTAAGAGGGATTTAAGAGCAGTAGCACTTTTGACTACACACTATTTCATCAGGCATTATAACCGGTATTTTGCACATGTTATTTCATAAAATCAGCACAATAATTATATGAGATGGTTCTTATTATCCTACTTTATAAGTAAGACTATTAAAGCTTAAAGAAACCAACTAACTTGTCCAAAGTAACATAGTACTATTGCACTGATCTCTGAGATTAGAACCTGATTTACCCAAATACTTATTTAATGCAAAAATCTACACACTTTTCATGTACTTATTCTATGTCTATTTAATTCTATTAAAATCAATTCTAGAGCTAGAAGTGAACCTAGAGCTTATTTAGACCCTCATACAAAATAAACAAAGTCCAAAGATATTAAGAGACTTGCTTAAGATTACATAATGAGTCAATGGCAAGGCAGAAACTACAGCAGGGCGTGGTGGCTCACACCTGTAATCCTAGCACTCTGGGATGCCAAGGCAGGAGGATCCCTTGAGGTCAGAAGTCCCAGCTACTTAGGAGGCTGAGGCAGAAGGATCACGTGAGCCCAGGAGTTTGAGGTTGCTATGAGCTAGGCTGACACCACGGCACTCTAGCCTGGGCAACAGAGAAAGACTCTGTTTCAAAAAAAATAAACAGGCAGAAACTACAAATTGTTAATACTCACTGAGAACTTACCACCCTATAAGGTAGGTATTAGTACTATTCACATTTTACAAATGAGAAAACTAAAGCAAAGGGAAGTCAAGTGGCTTGTCCAAGATCGCAAAGGAAGTAACAAGTAAGAAAAAGAAAAGGGATTTGTCCTCAAGCAGTCTGGCTCCACAGCCTGTATTTTTAACCACTATGCTAGAATCTGCCTTTCAATTACAAGTTGGATCTCCTAATTCCCTTCCCAGCTCCTCTAAAATTACAATAAACCTTGCACTTACGAGTTACACATGAAAGAATCAATAACAGAAATATCAGATAAGAACCTAGTCTGAAAATTCAAACAGCTCCATTATTTCAAATGATATTTAGATGTTTATATTAAAATGCAAATGAGTCAATTTATGAAGATTAACAGAGGCTCAAATTTTAAACCAGAACTTTCCCCAGCCCTACTAATTTCTACACTTAGCTCATGTTTCCAATTCTACCACAAGGATATTTGTAGAATGAGCCTAATGATTAGAGCCTCCGTCCAGAATCATTCTAAATTGGGACCTTAATTGTTTCTGTTTCATGAGTCAGAGAGTGTAATATTTTATCTGTTAGATTTTCTAAATGCCAATTCCATCATGTTCTGAGCACACTCTTTTGCCCACTCAGAAGACTAGGTCACTAAGACAAAACTTTGATATAACAGTAAAATTAAGTTTTTTAATTCTTTATTCTCTCTTAACAAGCAAACAACAGACTAAGATTTTTATGTGCTCATCTACCTATGAATGCCAATATTTCTCTCTCTCTTTCTTTCTGTCTCTCTCCATTTAACCAATCTCAACTGTGTAAATCACATATTAAAATACACTTGGCCTTCTGTATTCACAGGTTCCCCATCCATTGATTCACCGAGGATAGAAAGAAAATATTTGGAAAAACAAATTCAGTAAAGTCTCAAAAATCAAGACTTGAATTTGCCAACACACCAAGTACTATGTTGAATCAACGTGAATGAAGTGATATGTAGGCACTGTATTGGATTATAAGTAATCTAAAGATGATTTAAAAGGAGGATATGTGTAAGTTATTTGCAAATACGACACCATTTTATATAAGGTACTTGAGCATCTGTGGATTTTGGTATCTGAAGGACGTCCTGGAACCAAACTTCCATGACAAAGAAGGACAACAATATTTCCGTTTCAAAATAATTTTCCAAAAAAAAAAGTCCCCCAAGGCTGTGAATTGAAAAAAAGAAATGCTTCATAACATTTTTCCGTTTTGCTCCATCAAACTATAAAAAATAAAAAGACTATTTAGTGACCATCATATGGCTATTACTAAATATATAAACAAATCCCTTCCATCAAAATTGACTGGAAAGAAAAAATTTATATCCTGAACCGCACTTCCTTCTTCTCATCCATTTGGAAATGAGAAATGAATTCGAGAGGGGAGGCAGAAGATTTTAAGGCAGCTTAAACAAAGTGCTTATGAGGTTAGCAGTGTAGTACAACAGGAAAAAAGCACACATAGGCTTTGAGGCCATATAAAACTATCACTTCCCAGCTATGTGATCTTGGGCAATTCATTTCACTTCTCTAAATCTCAGTTCACTTGTTTAAAATGTACATAAAGTAGGAGATATAGCCAAGAGGATAGAAGGAAAGTCAAAAGTCTTAGGAAATAAAGGCAGAAATACAAGATCCACTAAACAATGTTATATAGTGTGAATAAACTAGACACTCATGCTGGGAACTGACCTGCTCTAATTTAGAGGCAAATGACTGTAACTGATCACTGAAATCTGAAGGAATAAGGTAGAACCAAAAATAGTGAGAATAAAAATTAAAAATTAAAGACTCCTTTTCAGGGGAAAACTCAATAGATACAAGCCTTAAAATACAGCCATAAGCTTACTTGAGATTCTAAACTGTGTTGAGCTGAGATATCCAGAAATTTAGAAGACATAGAATGAGGGGTAGTACACAGTTACAGAAGGAAGCACTGTTGTTAAATGCCAGGAAAATACAGAGTATGTAAGACCCCTCCACAGTTTTAAAGAGTGAAGAGGCAAGTTAATAGAAATTACAAGCATCTAATAACACTATTCTGGAAGAAAGAACAAACAGTATAATAAGACTGCCATGAACATAATCATGGAAAAAAGAAGGATACAAGCTATTATGTGCAAAGTCAGAGACCTGAAAGAACACTGTATGTGTCATTGGGTGGCAAGTAGGACACGTTGGCAGAAGAGGTTGAAAATGTAGAATGGACTTGGTGCTAAAGGAACTTGTACACTTTGCCAGAAATTTGAAAAGCATTAACCTAGAAAGTGATATGATCAGATCTAAAATTAGATCCATATAACAGCAAATTAAAAGATGTATTTAAAGTAAGTCATCAATTAAGAGGTTCTTATAGTCATCCTGATAAGAGATGAGAAGGTGGCAATCATGTTTTTAAATAGGAGAGAAGGGTGAGATATTAAGCAATCAAGAATGTCAACAAGGTTTTCAATCCAAGTACCAAGCAAAACAAGTAAATTATATAGTATAATATTTAGAACCATAATTTTGCTTTTAATTCAGATCCAAATACTTGTTTAGAACACCAAATCCAAATATTTATCACGTGAAAACAAATAATTCATTCCAATGAAAACCTTTCATCCACAAAAACCACATCTCGAACTGGAAAATCTTTTCTTATTACCTATTTTTTGATCACAGTTCTTCTGTTTGAACAGATGGGAAATTCCTCCTCTTAATCCAAGTGAGGGCAGAAACTTCAAATGGGAAGAACTTCTGGCATAGGTTTACAAAGAGTGCTTAAATCTCTTCCAACAACATAGTGTGGGAGTATTTCAGCACAGGCTGGAACAGTTTCAGCTTCATTACCTCCTGAGAATACCTTTGATAAATAAAGCCTTATAGGAAAGTAAGGCTAAAGCCTCAACTTTCTTGAACAGACAGCAATGATTCTCTTGCTTTTTTAACATTCCAACCCTAATAGGCAGGATTTCCAAACAGCAGATAACTAGAAATTATAGAAACATATTCCCATTGTTTAGAATGAAATTATGTAAATGTTACAGGTTTTGTTTATGTTTTTTTTTTCCTCAGGGGATGTGTGTATATAAAGTAAGGATTTTTCACTTTTTAAAATCATCCCATTTCACAATTAGTACAAATATTCTTAAGGCACTCTTCCCAATTCCCAATATCCTCAACTTCTCCCCTTTTAGTTTTCTTCTGTATATTCCCTCTCCATATCCAAAATAGTAAATAAGTTAGTGTGTTTGCTTCAAGAAGAGATGCTAGTGAGAATATATCAGTCCAATTCCTATATTCCCTCAATATCTCTCACATAAATCCACCTCAATTTCATGGTTGAAGTAGAGAATAGTAATAAGAAAGAATATGGAAACAGACAACAGGAAAAACAAGAGAGCCAATGACAATGAAACACAGGCCAAACTGAAGAAAGATCAGTAATATACTAATGTAGTATAATTAATGGGTTGGAAGTATCATAGAAATCTTCTAATTCCACTACTTTGTTGACGAGACAAGGAGCACTGCAGAGATTAGATGGGGTAGGTTTGGCCAGGAGTTTAGGATAGTCAGACTAAAAGACGTACCCTGAGTAATGCCAGGCCTGTAGCCTATATATTTGAAATGTAAAGAGGTTACATTGGCTATGGATATATCAAGAGTGTAAATTTGAGCAGAGGATATAAACAGATGGAAAATCATACCATGCTCACGGATCAGCTGAATCAATATTGTTAAAATGTCTATGGTACCCAAAGTGATGTACAGATTCAATGCAATCCCTATTAAAATACCGACATCATTATTCATAGACCTAGAAAAAATAATTTTATGCTTCGTATGGAACCAGAGAAGACACCATATAGCTAAAGCAACCCTAAGCAAAAAGAACAAATTGGGAGGCATCAATTTGCCAGACTTAAAGCTATACTACAAGGTTATAATAACCAAAACAGCATGGTACTACTGGTACTAGAACAGAGACATAGACCATTGGAACAGGACTGAGAACCCAGATACAAAACCATTCTCATATAGCCATCTGATCTTTCACAAAGCAGACAAAATGAATAGAATCCGTATTCACTGGTGCTGGGAAAATTGGATAGCCACATGTATTAAAAGAAGACTGAAAAAGGATCCCCACCTCTCACCTCTCACAAAAATCAACTCACGATGGATAACAGACTTAAACCTAAGGCATGAAACTATAAGAATTCT
>CAUYRT010085819.1:0-13831 GCA_963574885.1 Lepilemur ruficaudatus | reverse complement strand
ACAATCTTCAGTTGAATAAATATTTTAAGATTTTCCTCCATAGATTTATAGCAGTTTATTTATTTAGATTCATGATAAAAAGGAGACGTTGTGAACTGAATGTATAATTTTTTTCAAATGCATTTATAAAACTTTAAGATTCCCAAATCAACCTTGTATATATAATAAAACTATGAACACGGTATGTTACAAATTATCATATTGCTAATCTATTAGCAATTATGGTATTGCTAACTAATTATTGTATGGTATTGCTAACACATACAGACTATGCATGTATACACACATATTTTTGCATACCATGAATAATATTGAGGTAATTGCTAAAAAAATTTTCACAATAAAATTATGTAATTTTAAATAACCAAAAAAATTACAACAACTTATTAGTGGTCTACTGGCCACCAGAATTTTTGAGGTTCCTTATTCTGTCATATATATAAGATTACTAAATATCTTAGTATTTAGCTAAATACTAAAATAATTGATCTCTTAGAGACAAAGAATAGAATGATGATTACCAGAGGTTGGGAAGGGTAGCAAAGAGGGGGGATGAGGTGGGGATGGTTAATGGGTGTCAAAACATAGTCAGATAGCTGTATGGAATGAATAATATTTGATAGCACAACAAAGTGACTATAGTCAATGATAAGGTATACTTTAAAAATAACTAAAAGTGGAGTTGGAATGTTCCAAATACAAATAAATGATAATTACTTGAGGTTATGGATACCCCAATTACCCTGATTTGATTAATACACATTGTATGCCTATAACAAAATATCACATGTACCCTATAAATATATACAACTACAATGCACCTATAATATTTAAAAATAAAAAAATTTAAAAACCTAACACTTAAACTTGAGCAATGAACAAAATTAAAGTGCTCTTGGAGGGTGTAATGGAGGCGGCAGGAGACTAAATGATCCATAAACCAGAAAATAGTTGAATAAATTATAAATAGAATTATAAATAGTATATGCAAATAGTAATATATTCTGTAATTGATTACCTGTATGACTGATATATTTAACCACAACTATTTTTTGTGGATAACCCCAAAATCTTATTAAAATGTATCTTTTATACAACTATTAAATATATCAAATTTCAAGTGTTGATTATAGTGCTCAAAGGAAACTTTATACATAGAGTTAAATGCAGGACAGGAAAGTGCATCAATGTGAAAATAGTTAAAAATTGTTCTTGTCTATCCCATAGAATAGAGAGTCACATAATTTTATTTATATAAAAATATAGAAAGACAAAAAATAAGATAAAATCCTTTGTAAAGAATATCTATAAAAGGACAATTTTTCTCCTTGATAAAACTCTAATTTATTTTCAGAAAATTCAGTCCATACTGAAATAATGATGCTGATATTTTAAATAAGAATTCATCAATAGGTAAACTATAAAATCACTTTGTTTCACAAAATAATTAATATTACTTGTGGAATTGAAAAAATAATCACATTTACAGTAATTGCATAGCTTGCAATTTTGTATCCACCTCCTGTAGATTTGACACAGCATTAAAATATCACTTTCTAGAAAATTAACACATAAAAATAATACATCTCCTTTGATTTTCTCCAAAACACTGGAAGAACACTAATCAATTATCTGCTGATACATTTGAAACACAGACTTGCTAAATAATTTAATTAATATAACCTGCAGACTAGATATAAAGAATTTAGATGTGAATAAAATGTTATATTGCCATAAACTAATCATATTGATTATAGGCAATTGTAGTACATTATTGTCAACATTGGAAATTACTTACTGGCGTCATTGCCAAATACAAACTGTGTTTCTTTGATGAACTAGGAAAGTAACAAGTACCACTCTGAAATCAAATCCAGAATGTAAAGATCATATTGAATAAGCAAGTCATAAAACAGATAAAGGATGTGCTACATCTGGGAACATGTGATCTTTATATATTATATATTAGACATAATATATAACCATAACTATGTTTTAAATCTGTTAGGAAAACTTTTCTGCTTTCTTCTTAAATATTATATTTAATTAAACTTTTTTTTTTTGTTTTTAAAGAGTAATGGTTTTCTAAGTCTCTTGTTTTATCTTTAAATGTTTATTTATTATACATATTATTGAATTCTGTGTTCACCATTACTTCTTTTTTCCACGTTGTGCACTAGCATTTATTTATTTATTCATTTTTTCTTTCAAAATATTAAGGAGGTAGAAATGTTTTTCTTACATGGATACAAGGTATAGTGCTTAAGTCAGATATTTTAGTGTGCCTATCACTGAAATAGTATTCATTGTACCCAATAGTAGGTTTTTATCCCTCACCCCTCTCCCACCCTCCCACCTTCTTGGTTTCCAATATCCTTTACATCTCTTTGTGCCCATGCATACTTCACTTAGGATAATGGTTTCTAGTTACACTCAAGTTGCTGCAAAAGACATTATTCCAATCCTTTTTATGGATATATAGTACTTTATGGTGTGAAGACATATACATATAAATGTGATATATTTCACATTTTCTTTATCCACTCATGATTTGATGGGCACTTAGGTTGATTTCACATCTTTGCAATTGTGAATTTTGTTGCAATAAACATTCACGTGCAGGTGTGTTTTTGATAAAATGACATCGTTTCTTTTGGGTAGGTGCCCAGTAGAGGGATTGCTGGATAGAATGGTGGGTCTACATTTATTTCCTTGAAAAATTTCTGAACTGTTTTCCATAGAGATTGTACTAATTTTCAGTCCCACCAACAGTGTATAAGCATTCCATTCTCTCTGCATCCATGCCAGCAGCTACTGTTTTATGACTTTTTAATAATGGCCATTCTGACAGGGATGGGGTGATAGCTTACCGTGGTTTTAATTTGCATTTCCCTCATGATTAGTGATGTCAAGCATTTTTTCCGTATTTTTTTTGGCCATTTCTCCATTTTTTGAAAATCTTTTGTTCATGTCTTTTGCTCACTTTTTAATGAGGTTGCTTGTTTTTTTCTTGCTGATTTGTTTGAGTTCTTTGTAGATTCTGGATTTTAGCCCTTTGTTAGATGTATACGGCTTGCAATGTTTTTTGCCCATTCTGTAGGTTGTCTATTTACTCTGTTGGTTATTTCCTATGCTGTGCAGAGCTTTTTAAATTTATTCAAGTCCCATTTATTTATTTTTGAGGTTGCTGTATTTGCCCTTGGGGTCTTAGTCATAAATTCTTTACCTAGGTTTATGTCTAAAAGAGTTTTTCCTATCCGTCCTTCCACAATTTTTATGGTTTCTTGTCTAACATTTAAGTCTTTTATCCATCTTAAATTAATTTTTGTACATGGTGAGAGATAGGGGTCCTGTTTCATTCTTCTGCATGCTTTCCAAGTACCAAAAGCCAAAACAAAATAAAATAAACTTTGAGAAATCTGGTCTCACTCATGTCCCATTCATCATACTTCCCCTCCTTCTATAGGAAATTACTTTCTTTCCTTTATATTAATATCTTTGCAGTGTTTTTTGATAGAGGTACAAATAAACATACGTATATACTTTTATTTCCCTCATGTTTTTACACACAAAATTAGCATATTGTATATATACTATTGTAACCTCATTTATTTATTTAGCAATATATTATGGAGCTCTGCTTATATTATTTTACAGAGAGTTTCATCACTTTTTTTTTAGTTGTAAGTTTTTCATCACATTTTATAGTTTTCCATTATTGATGGAACTTTTCCCTTCACATAGAAGGAAATTTGAGTTCTTTACCATGGCTTATAAATTGTACACAGTATGTCCCTTCTCTATTTTTCTGATCTTATGTTATGCCATTCTCTTCTACACCCACTAAACTTGAAGCATTAACTTGAAGCACTAAACTGCAGAATTCTTTCTGCTTGAGAGTATTTTAACCTGTGGTTTTCAATTCTGATTTTATATGTGAATTACCTAGAATACTTTTAAATATACAAATAGGTAATTGTCTTATTTTAATGCTCTTAAATATACTAATAGATACATGTCCTATAATGTTGAATTCAACTTGCTGATTTTGTATTTGAGTCATTTTAGTTTCTTATTGCTGCTGTAATAAATGGCCACAAAACTGTGGCTTAAAACTGCACAAAATTATTATCTTGTGGTTCTGTAGGTCAGAAGTCTGACATGAATCTCATGGGTTGAAATCAAAGTCTCAAAAGACCTGTATTTCTTTCTGGGGAAACCACCATATTCAGAAATATGCCAACAAACAAACAACAACAACAAAAAACACACACAACTTTAACATCCAAACAGTCATCAGTGAACGAATCACAGCACTCCTTGACTCTCATGTATCTCCTTACTATCATTGTCTTCTTCACTTACCTACCTAGCACTTGCTTCCACACTGCAGCTGCGAATGGAATTACGAGAACCTCCCTCTCCTTATCAGTCAGTGCCTTGGAAGCCATCACTAAGAAGGTTTTTCCATGAATTAGGAAGTCAGCACACAGTTATCATGCATTAGCCATACCTATATTTCACTGATCTTCACTATGGAGTTCAATTTACTACACAGTAGGAATGATCAGCTCTCAGCTTTGCATTACAAGTAAAGGGGGCCTGAATCAAATTCCACTAGAAGGCTCTTTCTTGGCTCTGTAAATACTATCTCTTTACATGTATTGGCAAAGGCAAATTACTAAATTTCTCACCTGGAATAATCATCTATAGAACCATTCAGGAGTGCAGGGCAAATCAATATAATTAAACACATACACATGCTCACTTACAATCAGAAATGTCTACTGTGATTTCACTAACATTCAAGTCTCCTTACTCCAAGGTTTAGCCCCAGGACTGAGAGGATTTCACTCAGAAAAATGGACTTACAGGGCCAGGGTCTTTTTATAAGAAAAATGTTCAAAATAAACCTAACAATAGTAAATAATTATCAACATCTTATTTTTGTTAAGGTTTGTAAATAGTGTTTGAATATCATGTAGATTGCTCTCTTCAATTGTAATTAATTTTTCTGTTGACTCTCTGGACTTCTTCTTCCCAATGGGAGCTTTGAAACAGAAAGGCACTTTCATGCCAGCATACTTGCCCAGCTGTGCTGGAATTGTCTTAAATGTGAGCTGATGGAAGAAAAACAAACAATGAGAGCTTTGTCCTCAACCACAGAAACTGAAAATGAGACTATCTAAAGCAAAAATGACATTGAGAGTGAAAACATAACCTATTCCAAAGGAATGAGTGGGCCATTTGTGTTTGAAATGAGATATTCTATTACTAAAAGTACGGAGGCTGACTCTGGTGGATCCAGGTTAAGGCTTGAAATAAAACATACAGAGAATTTCAAATGATCATAGTTTTTAAATTCTTCTATGAGATTTTTAATATTTACTATTTTTATTTTTTATTCCTTAAATAAAAAAATGTAGGGATGTGAAAAGCAATTATAAAATTTATATTAACTATGGTAATAAAATAGCTGAGATTTTTAAGTGTGTACATTTTCAAAAGGTGTGGTTATTTTGCTTAGGTCATGCAACTCAAATGCCTGTCCATCTGATGCCTCCAAAACACCCTTTAGCTATTGATTTTTTTTAATGCAGCAGTTCTCCACCTTGGTTGCATACTAGAATAAACTTGGGAGTTAAAAAAAACAAAAACAAAAACAAACAAAAAACCCAACAACTAGACCTGTCTCTACTCCTAAAGATTCTGACTTAATTGGTCTGGCATGGGGCCTAGACATTGGCATTTTAAAATCCTGCCACCCACCCCCAATGATTCTGACTGGTAGCAAAAATCAAGAGTCACTGCTAATACATTTGGAGACTCTTTCTCTAAGCCCATCTTTATCTCAACTGCTTTCCATACTGTTCTAAACTATTGGGACTCTGTTTATTTAGCTGCTAGTTGTCTTAAATTTCAGAATAACCACTTCTAACTGCCATTGCCAAGCTTTTTTTTAGCAGAATGGTGATTTATACAAACACCATTTCTCTGTCCTTTAATCCCCCAAAACAAAGTGGGATTATTGAGATATCTAAAGGGAATTCCACCGTAAAACAAAAAAAGTATGGTCTGTGTCCAGAAGGAAAGAGAATGTGCAAACTGTTCAGAGAGTATAGCTTTGTGAGCAACCTGAGTCCTAAACCTTGCTTTTACATGATGACTCTATCCCCTTTCTGTACCAGAGATATAACCCTTTCCAAATTTCTAGAGCATAGATATCTGTTCCCCTTTCAAAATGTGATTCTCCATGATTAATTTGCTCCTAGGATTCATTCTCCTGCCTCTCTCAAAGCGAAAGTATACAATGTTCTGCAGAGATATATTGCCCCCAACCTAAATAATTCCTGACTATGACCACAAGTAACTCCTGCAGTTAGTAGTAAGATTAGCTGAGAGTAACAGAGAACTAAAATGTAGAGGCTTAAATAGGATCATTGTTTATTTATTTCCTCCATAAATATATGGATAAATGCAGTCTTAAAGTGATATGTCAGCTATAGGATCTCCGGGACCCAAACACTTCTCAGTTTCTATTCTCCATCACCAGGGTATACCCTCTATGCATGGTCCATGACAAAATTCCAGTCATTATTCCCAGCAGGATGAAAGAATAGAATATTTTCTGAAACATGTCTCGTATAGCAATTCTACTTACATCTAATTTTCATGAATTTGATCACATGACCATATCTATAGAAAGACAAGCTAGAAAATACAGCCCTTATTCCAGGAAATAAGGTCTTCTGTACAAATAAAATGGGAGGTCTTTGAAGAGGAGAATAGGTGCTGGGGGTCAGCTGCTATAAGTCTTTGCCCCAGAGAATTCAGCATAACAATGTAAAGTAGGATTTGGAACTAAGGTAAGTAAAGGTTTAAAGTAGGTTTTGATGTTATAAAATCAATCTCCTTTGAGGTGTCTGCACCACAGTGGAGTGTAAACAAATGTGGTGGTTGCTATGGTACACTGCTTATGCCTTCTTCAGGACCCAGGGATGCATTTCCTTGGGTAATAGGAATGTTGGCTGCAGATGGCTTGCAACTGAGTCCTTGGAAATTTTCTTTGGCTAAAGGGAGGGGGCCTCACTCTCCATTATGCCACAGGCCCATGAGGCAGCCCAAATTTGGTAATAGTTCAAAGCAGAGGTGCAAATACCTGCCACTTTGCTTCAATTCTGGACAACTCTGAAGCATTGTTTCATCTCCTGAGCTCCTGAATCAGCCAAGGCTGCTATTGCAACTCCATCTCAGCTCAGATTCTTCCTGTCAAAGAGACTGTTTTCTCAAAGAACAAATTGAGAAAAGCTGATATCAGGAGTGATCTTAAGAAGCAAACTTTTAAAAGAAATTGGAGTTGGGTCATCAGCAGTCTGACTGGCAATGATCTTCTCTTTGTTGACAAGATAGAAGACTACTAATCCCTAGTATGCTACAGCAGTACAATTATTTAAGCTTTCATCTTTGGGTAACTGAGATAGGATAGTCATAGAAAGGAATGCACTGGTGGATGCAATGTATCACACTTTTAAGATGTTTGGGAAAAGTAGAAATTATAAAGACTATGGAATGATTGACAGTCATTGAGTATTATCAACATATTAGAGAAAGACAATGAAAAGCCAAGGGCAACTACTCACCAATTTAAGGGATATTTGAAAGTGAGCATTTCTCCTTAGCAACCTGTGCAAGATTTTTCACCTCCTGCAAAGGGACGACAGAAAAATCCAAAAATGCGGCCCAGGACTTAAATATCTAAGAATAATGGAAATTCAAAAATATTTGAATTCTCAATTGTATCAAATCTTCCATCCAATGCCAGGGCCCTGATTGGGCCTGAGTCTTGAAATGGAGACATCTGGGTGGATGAACTCAAGAATCTTATGATCTCAGACATCTCTGAACTCTCTGAACTAGTAAAAATGATTCAATAGTCTCTGTTAAAGGCTGGTGCCCTTTCTTGCTTGAAGACAATGCAAATGCCTACTTAGCTTTCTATTCTCTACTGCTATGGTATAACCTTCCTTAGCTCCTCACTTCCTATCTTAGGCACAAAACCGATAATTGGGGTCAAATTACAACATAACCTGGATAGAGAAATGTCGGTATGCTAAGGAAGTAAATGGAATGCATGCAAAATTTGCTAAATATCTTAGCAAACGTGCGACAAGAGCCATGAAAGTAAGAATGGGGCTGGATTATGAAAGTTCTATATCAAAGTAGGTAAAGCATAAGATTGGACAGGGACATCAATTGTTAAAATGAGAGCACTTCGTATGATACAGGAATTAATCTTTTAGTTCTAAAGGACATTATGAGGTGGTTCTAACATGCTACTAAGATGACTCTTGGAAGTTTGAGAAAAGGGGTAGCCCAAACAAAGTGATGTAAAAATGCTTGTATAGTCACGACAGATAGAGACGAAGAGATTAAAAGGCTGAGAGAAGTTTTCAGCTTGAGTGGATATATTGCTAAAGCTGGAAAACTCATCATTGGTCTCTGGTCACTGAAAAGACCCAAAGGGCACTTCTTTTACCAAAGTGATAAGAAATCCACTGGTGATCGGGGTACTGGCATTGTTGAGATGTTCATGAGCAACTTTCCTCTGTAGGAGATGCTGTTATAGAACTGGGATCCCTGAAAGCCGTAGGGATGATAGTTGTAGATTTAATAGAGACCATGTTTTGGTGTTTAATCATCAGAAGCAAGGCAATCACAATTACAGTAATGGGTGGCAAAGTGACATTGGGAGGGGGTGCTGATTTGCAGAAAGCTATCGAGATGATTAATAGAACATTGTATTCTTAAGAGCAAGATAATATGAGCATCCAACAATGGTATTGAGTGATCAAAATTCTCAGGGCAGCTGCTCCAATAAAAATTTGCCATACCTTTCCCAGTTTCCTGACCTGATATGGTTTTACAAATCCAAAACAGCTATCTGAAGAGTCAAAGTCCCATTGAGAAAGGACCCTAAAATGCAACAACAAAGGTATAGAGCATAATTTCCCCTAAGCCTTCTGCAAAAGGACTTATGACTATTTATTATGGTAACTGCAATGTGGCTCAAGAAATGATATATATGATATTTAAGATCACAATAATTATTAGACTCAAAGTATCATCATGAATCATATCCCACCTCTACTATTATACTGGTGATGGATGGGGCACAGGTAACGAATGGAGTCCTAACCAGGCCTGGCTCTTGTGAGTGTTCTATGTCTGTGAATGCATGTGCTGGTCATTTTCCTGCTTCAAATATATAACCCAGTGGAGTTACTTGGTAGTTGACAGAAATCCCAAAATGATTCACTAGTCTGTAACAACTGTCATAGTATGGTAGGCAAAGAGGAAGCTCTGAAACTCTCCCTCCCCTGGCCAAGATAGAACAAAAGCAATATCAACTTCCAGAGGAAATAGCAGAGATTACCTCTATCATTAATCACCTAAAGGATGCAGGGGTTTCATCTCCATAGTATCCCCAGTTAATTTATAATCTAGCATCTACAAAAGAAGATAGATCCTGGCAGATGACAGTGAACTATCACAAGCTCAATCAAGTACAACTACAATTGTAGCTGCTATGGCAAATGTGGTATATGTGTGTGAACAGATGAACTCAGGCTTAGGCAGGCATCCAGGATCAAGTGAAGGCATTTTTTTCATCCTTTTAAAAAGAAATGATCAAAAGTAGTCTACATCTATGTGGAACAAACAGGAGAATACATTTAACATTGTGCTCCAAGGCTATATTAATTCTTCTGCCTTATGCCTTAGTAAACTCAGAAGGGGCCTGGACCATCTGGACATTTCACAGAAGATAAAACTGGCCAACTGTTTTGATGACACTAAGTTAATTAAACCAAATGAGCAAGACATGGCAAATATATTGGAGGCCTTTGTAAGACACATATACTCCAGAAGTGAGAGATAAAATCGATGAAGTTTTAGGAGCCTGAAATTTGCAGTATGGTTTGGGCCATGCTAAGAATATCTCTCCAAAATAAAAGGCAAAATTATTGCACCTCATACCTTCTACCCTTAAAAAGAAAGTGAAACACTTGGAAGCTCTCTCCAGGTTCTGGAGGCAGAATACGCCATACTTCAGAACATGAAAACACAGCTCTGACTCATTTACTAAGTGACATGAAGAGCTTCTAAGTTGAAGTTGAGCTGATAATGCGGAAGGGCACTGCATCTTGTTTAGGCTACAGTGCAAATGATGCTTACACCTGGGCAAAATGACCATTAGTCCTATGGTTCTAGAGCAGTGTTTCTTAATTTCAGCACTATCAACATTTCAGACCAGGCAATCCTTGTTGTAGGGACTGTCAGCTGCATTGTAGAATGTTTGGCAGCATTCTCGATCTCTATCTACTAGATGCCAGTAGCACACCCTGTACCCCCCACACACTCAGAATGACAATCAAACGTATCTCCAGGCCAGAGCAATTAGGTAAGAGAAAGAAATAAAGTACATTCAAACTGGGAAGAAGTCGAAGCAGCCTTGTTTGCAGATGACACGATCTTATACCCAGGAAACCATAAAGGCTCCATCAAAAAACTTCTAGAACTGATAAATGAATTCAGTGAAGTTGGAGAATACAAAATGAACATACAAAAATCAGTAGCATTTTTATATATGCCAATAGTTAACAATTTGAAAAAGAAAGAAATCACATTTAGAAAAGCTACAAAGCATATAAAATACCTAGGAATCAATCTAACCAAATAAGTGAAATATCTATATAAGTAAAAGTATAAAATTCTGATGAGAGAAATAAAAATGGACACAAGAAATGGGAGGATATTTCATTTTCATGGATTGGAAGAATTAATATTGTTAAAAAATCACAATATGACCCAAAGAAATTTTCATATTCTATGCAATTCCTATCTAAATATCAATGACATGCTTCACAGAAATAGAAAAAAAATCATAAAATTTATATGGAACTACAAAAGACCCTGAATTGCCAAAGCAACGCTGAACAAAAGGAACAAAGGGAAGCAACACACTACCTGACTTCAAATTATACTATGAAGCTACAGTAACCAACATAGAATGGCACTGGCATAAAAACAGACACATAGACAAATGGAACAGAAGAGATATAAATCTATACATTTTAAATCACCTCATCTTTGACAAAGGTGCCAAGAACATAAAATGGGAAAAGGAGTCTTTTCAATTAATAATGCTGGAAAAATTGGATAACTATAAACAGAAGAACAAAACTAGATCCCTATGTCTCATCGTAAACAAAAATCAATTCAAAATCGATAAACAACTTAAATCTAAGACCTGAAACAGTAAAATTAATAGAAGAAAACATTAAGGAAATACTAACATTGGTCTTGGCAAAATGTATTGTGTAAGACCTTAAAAGCATAGTCAACCACAGCAAAACTAAATAACTGGTGTTACATCAAGGTAAAAAGTTTCTGAATAGCAAAGGAAACAATCTACAAAGTGAAGAGATAACCCACAGAATGAGAGAAAATATTTGCAAACCATGCATCTGACAAGGGACTAATAACAGAATATATAAAGAGCTCTAAGAACTCAATAGCAAGAACCAAATGATCTGATTTTAAAAATGGGCAAAAGATTTGCACAGACACTTCAAAAGAAGATATATAAATGGCCAACAGGTATATGAAAAAATGTTCACCATCATTAATCATCAGGGCAATACAAATCAAAACCACAATGAGGTACCATCTTACCCCAATTAAATGGCTAGTATCAAAAAGGCAGACTGGCAAGGATGTGGAAAAAGGGGAACTGTTGGTGGGAATGTAAATTAGTACAGCCACTATGGAGAACAGTATAGAGATTCCTGAGTAAACTAAAAATATTACTACCATATGATCCAGCAATTCCACTACTGGGTATATAAACAAAAGAAAGGAAATCACTATATCTGAGAAATAAAAATAAAATTCTGAGTCCCCCAGCCAACTGAATGGTTCTCCTCTTAGCCAAGAGGCCCCCACAGAAACCTTAAAACTGAGTTCCTGGCCATGATGGGATGGGAGATCAGACATGCCTCATTGTGCCCCCTCCCTCATTAACTGCCATTGGGCTTTCCTCCCTAAGGGTTACACAGATACCAGCCTTTTGAAAATACTTGCTCCACTGCTGATTTCAACTAACTGCCTAGTGATGCTCCCTCCCTTTTGCAGTTCCTAGTACAACCACTGACCAGCACTCCATCCTGATGAGCGACCACAAACCAAGGAATTGTTCAGGCCAGTCTACAGAAGGTACACAGTGAGAGTTTTCATGGCCTTTGCTTCACCTTTCGATATCAGAGGGCCAAAAACTCCACCCTTGGATTATGCTAATGCTGTCACTTTTTGTAAGTGTGACCTATGAAGGATCATGAAGCTGAATTGTGCATGCATAATTCTATAAATATTCATGATTCCCCCTACAGCTTACTGAATATGTATTTTAGGCTATCCTGGCTCAGCATAAATTCCTGTTCCCTTTACAATTCTCTGGAAGTATTTTCTCTCCAGCTTCTGCCCAAGGCTATGCAACCCAGTGTGCAAGTTGGCCACCCTACAGGCTGCAACACTTTATGAGAAATAAAGCTCTCCTTCAAAAAGACATCTGCACTTCCAGGTTTATTTAAGCACTATTCACAATAGCAAAAATTTGGACTCAACCTAAGAGTGTCCATCAACAGCTAAATAGATAAAGAAAATGTGGTATATATATCTAATGGAATATTATTCAGCCCTAAAAAAGAATGAATTTCTGTCATTTGCGGCAACATGGATGGAACTGGAGCCCATTATGTTAACTGAAATAAACCAAGCACAGAAAGACAAATATTTCATGTTCTGGCTCATATGTGAGACCTAAAAAAGTGGATTGCGTGAAAATATAAAGTAGATTGGTAGTTTCCTAGAGGCTGGAAAGGAGGGCAGGGAGGAAGGAGATGAAACGGGATAAAATAATACAAATGTTTTTATTATCACTGACCTGTACACTTAAAAATGGTAAAGATGGTAAAATAAATAAAATAAAATAGATTTAATGTCCAAATAATAACTACATTAATAAGACATATCTCCACACATAGCCAAATGTCTCCTGGGAAACAGAACCATTCCTGGTTGAGAACCATAGCAGTGGATAAACTTGTAGTGAGGAAAGATATTATGTGGGTGTAGAGCAAGCTACATAATCAAATCACAACATAGACCCATAGGGTCATGGACAAGTATGTACCATCTGTAGCAGAGATATACACCATTTAAAAACAGGTCCCACTATTGTACAGGCCCGGGTAAAGACAAAAAGTCTAACCGTAAAACATCAGTTGACCATTAAATCAAATCTTTCCCTCATGAACTGGGTTCTGTGAGAGACACAAAGTTATTAGGTACCCCTGACACCAGGCACAGGTGAAGTCAGAAAGCACAAGTATACTGTTCCTCACTTCTCACTTATGACCACAGGGGGACTTTCTTTCCAGATAAAGGAGAAGGAAAAAAGCCACATTTGTTTCATGGACTGGTTGTTTCAGTAAGCGAATACAAGCTGAAAATGAACTGTTGCCACAATATAACCCTACTTAGGACTGAAACTGAATAGGGTTATAGTGGTTAATTCATATTTGGCATAGTTGCTAGGGCAATTTAATTAGTATAAAGTTTTGATTTTTGGAATAGATACTTTAGGAACAATAGCCATTTGTATAAAAATGAATTTCAGTAATTTTTTCACAACACACAGAGAAAATTAGTTCAAAATGATTACCAACTTAAACATAAAAGTTAAAACTACAGAATTTCTAAAGATAATTATAGA